>CAEGAF010070062.1:0-74826 GCA_903067075.1 Micropoecilia bifurca | reverse complement strand
AGAGATTTTGGGTCCATGGCCTGGAAACTCCCCAGATCTTAATCCCATTGAAAACTTGTGGTCAATCATCAAGAGACAAGTGGACAAACAAAAACCTAGGAATTGTGACAAAGTGCAAGCATTGATTGTGCAAGAATGGACTGCTATCAGTCAGGATTTGGTCCAGAAGTTGATTGAGAGCATGACATGGAGAATTGCAGAGGTCCTGAAGAAGAGGGGTCAACACTCCAAATATTGACTTGCAATATTTAACTCATTCTGTCAATAAAAGCTTTTATTACTCATAATATGATTGCCATTGTATTTCTGTATGTGATGAAAACATCTGGCATACACACTTGAAAACCAGAGGGCAGCAGATCATGTGAAAATATAATCTTTGTGTCATTCTCAAAACTTTTGGCCATGACTGCACAATGTCAATAGAAGAATCTGGGCCTTTCAAACGGAAAAGAGAGGAGTTATGGTAAAGATATGTAAAGCAATGGAGAAACCTGTAAATAGTAGTTCTTCAACAGCTAATGAAACATCTGCAAAAGGTTAGGCTCGCATTGTTTAAGAAAATATTATCACCAGCAATGACACTTCAAACTGGATGGACAAGGATTCAATTACGATTTTAGATGCTATATATTTGCACTGAAAAAACCCAATTGAGCAAACTGACAAATTTAGCATTATTTAACTTTCATGAACTCCTTTGCAGTCACTAGCTGCATTTCCATTGACCATCAAATCGCCCAAATTGGAATTACAAAAATAAACTTGCTTAACGGAAACCAATCAAGGTTTTCGAAAGAAAAATGTTGCTCCAGGTTGAGGTAGTTTTTTGGCTGTATCAAAATTTGTTCTTTTAGTGACTTGTCATGTGAACAAACTTACTCAAATGTGATTTTAATTGCATTTCTTATTTAATGGAAACACAGCGATTGCAAAGTGCATTTTTTTCTCGACATCAGCAGAATACTGACGGAGTTTTGGGCACATGAGTGATTAAAACACAGCTTCTGTCTCTGAGACGTGATTTTCTAGGAGTAAAATACAATCTAATTCATGCGGCATCTGGGTGTCTTCACTGAAAAAGCATACTAAAAGGTAGATGTTCTAACATGAAATAATGACTTAATTTTGGCAGTAAATATAACCGCTGTGGACACAAGAGTGTAAAAGAGACAATAAGAACATCCACAGCTGCAGCTGCCACATGGTGATTAAGCCAACAGCTGTGGCGCCTGGTGACAATCTGATAACCATCCTGGACATGATACTGAGCTCAGGACAGCTGGACCAACCACGGATGTGTGTGTGTGTGTGTGTCCTTTATTTAACCACGTTGAGATAAAAACATCTTTTCCAAGAGAGACCTGGCCAAGAAAGCAGCAGCATAAAACATACAAGACGAAACACACAAACACAAAGAACTGTTTCACATTTCATGAGAAATACTCTGCAGACATTGGAGAGGTTACATGAGACAGGTGAGTTGACGTCTCTGTCCTTTAAAGTCAACTTGAATCACCCTAAAGTTACAAGAGGTGACCATATTAAATCCTTCTGGATATTAATCCAGGTGGCAGGAGAAGAAAGTTTAAAAGCCTATTTTGCAGTCCAGTTCTAACTCTTCCATCAAAGTTATAGCTACATTTACCTGAGTCACCTTTTGAAAAAGGAAAAAAAAACTGTTCTTTTATGAGTATTTTTTTTTACTTTTACTCAAGTAATTTTACTATGAAGTGCCACTATTTTAACTTGAGCAAAGTTTCTGAGAGAAATGTACTGAATGAAGAACAAACAGGTTTGAACCAGAATTTCACCAGATCTGAAGAGTTTTGTTAAATCTTAATTTGTTTCACATTGAAAGAAATTGATGTGTAAAAACGTTTCTTTTCCCTGACTTTTATTATTTTGTAATTATGCAATTGATATGAATTATTTTCATTTTGATCATTAAACTACCAAAATTTCAACACAACTTTCTGATGATGTAACTTTTAGATATTAAGTGACTGATGTTTTGATCAGAGTTTTGATCTGCTTTACCAAATACTTCTATTAAGTCTTACTGGAGTCATTTCTTGGACGGCTACATTTTACTTTTACTTGAGTAAAAAATGGGCTGAAGTAGAGCAACTCTTACTCGAGTACAACTTTTGAGTAATCCACTCTTTTGACTTAGTGTTAGACTTAGACTTTTTGTTTCGAAAAAAGAAACCCAATTTAAGTTTCAAGTGAGAAATCAATTTGTCCATATTTAGATGAAGCAGAATAAACTGTTGTGCTGCTCTACTATTAAAAATGTATTTGTAATGCTAGACACGTACATACAGCTTTGGAAAAAAATTAAGAGACCACTTTAAATGATCAGTTTTTCTGATTTTACTTTTTGTAGGTCTATGTTTGAGTAAAATTGACATTATTCTTTATTCTATGAACTACTGACAATGTGTTTCTGAAATTCCAAGCAAAAAATGTTTATTTGCAGAAAATGAGAAATAGTCAAAATAATGAAAAAGATGCAAAGAAAACAAGTCATTTAGAGACAACAATACTAAAGTTCTAACTCAGGAAGAGTTCAGAAATCAACATTTAATGAAAAAACCAGGAGGTTTTGAAAGCGGTTCAGTGCAGTGGGCTCTTCATTTTTTCCAGAGCTGCACATATGCAAAAAATTCACATGTCAAAGGACAAAGACATCAGCTGGGAAAAGATCAACAAACTAAGTGACATAAAAAAAATTAACAGAAAAACAGAGGCGTGATCATTTTAAAGCAATCCTCACCTCAAATTTCTTCCTCAGTTCATCGTTCCCATCATCCTCCACAGAGATGGGGACATTGTAGTACTCCCCCTCCTCCTGACACAATAACTTGAACCTAAAGACACATGGAGGAAGAACAAAGAAGAAGGAAAAACAAAGGAAAGAATCTGAAGATTAAAAAAAATAAGTAGCTATTCCTCCAATGATTTTAAATTGAGTAAAAAAGTCAATAATAAAACAGATAAATCGATCATAAATTTACATTCTACAATATATGAGATAAAATCCCAATAAAATGTAACTAAGTTTGTGGTTGTAAAACAAAACAGTAACCTAACAGGAATAAGCACGAAATAGTAAAATAATGTCTGTATAGAACAATTAAACTAAGTAGAGCAAAAGCCGCTTTCTTCAAACATTTTTTTTTATCTAATAAATAGAGTATTTACTTGGTGTGTAGGTTTTACGGCTAAAGGTTTCCAACTATTTCTGTTTGCGGTTTAGAGAAGCACTAATCAGCATTACCAGCCACAGGCAGGAGACTTCATGAGCTCTGACACGCCAAAGGAAAGGGATCCCATGAAGTCGTTCCTGGTGGTCCGATCCCAGTCCCACACTTCTACAGAGAGCCTGCGATCTTTGTCCGAAGGCCTCAGCTTGCTGAAAAGCACATCATGCTCATTATCAAGTAAAAACAAAAAAGAAAAGGAAAATAAAGGGATACCAAGGTTTTCCCCAGCCTGGTGGTTGTGGTGCTCGACACACATTCATCCAGCGACCCGCCGTGTTTATTAAAAATGTTTAAAGTTGACGGGAAATGTGAAAATATCACTTGATAATTATGCATTATTGGAAAATCAATACCTGAACACAAACTATAAACTCTTAAAAAATGCAAACATTAAAAAAAACCTTAAATAAATAAGCAATGCTAAGCCTGGTGGGGGCACAAGTAAAGCCTGGTGGCCCGCCAGGCTTATAATACTCCAGGGGAAACCCTGGGTACAAACTACAACTTTCTGATAACCAATTCCTTCTGTACTCCATGATTACTTTAGGCAATGACAAGTGAAATTTCAGACAGCGTCTTGTGGCTTCATGAAGGACAGAACAGAGAGAAGACGGGAAACAAACGTCGCTCACAAAACTATGGTCTCGTCCCATCTGGGGTTGAGGTTGGAGTATATTCTTTTGGTCTTCTGCTTGGTCTCGTTTTTAGGATCCGGTATGAGCTTGAGTTTGACGTATGGATCGGAGAGGCCGTTGGGATCCATGGGAATGAGGTTTTTGCCTTCAACAACTGAAAGAGATGAAAAATGAGGAAGAATGTTTAACTTGGATGCTAAAACGAAGACGAGACAGTGTACGGTGGATACACAAATATAAAAATTTACAACACCACTAATATTTTGTCAGATGTATTTTTTTGTGACATTCACCAGGGGAAAAAATGAGAGAAAAAATAAAAGAATCCATTTTAACTTCAATCTTCTGAGATAAAAAGTCAGAATTCTGTGCAGTTTTGAAGTTACATTTTACATAATTATTCCATCCTAGAAAATAATCCTTCAAAGTCTAGAATGAACACAGCATTCATGTTAGGTGTATGTAAACTTCTGACCAGAAGGCTGTAATCTGAGCGAGTTCATCATAAGTAAGCATGCTGATAAAAAGAAGGGCTCGTTATGTTTGCACTTCCTCTCTTATCCACACGGACGTCCTGTTTAATGTTCAGCCAGAGACCACAGGTTGGTCATGTCCGGAAAACAAACAAAAAAACCCCCTGAATTTTAATCAACAGGTGAAGATCTGCAAAATGAAATCGATGGATTCTGGTTCAAACGACAAGCTGCAGCCTATGAGGATTATTCCTGCTTCTGAGACATAAAGGGACCGAATGCAGGGAGGCATTATGGGAACAGTGAGTCAGACATGCAAGCTGTGTCATGCTTAAGTAGGCGAAGGCTCTCGTCTTGTCCTCCCATATGTAGTTATTAAGTAAACAAGGGCACACTGGGGACATTAGCGCTCCATTAGCGTTGAGATTTGGAGCACCGCCAGACATCCACTACACTACAGCACACACATATATCTGCATGCAGTCAGGTGTATGTAAACACACACAAACACACACACAGACGCTGTGTTTATCGACACACATTGGACTGAAATTCCCTGCAGAAGCAACACGAATGCATGGCTGCTTGTTTGAACCACGAACCACTGAGACTTTATGTCCTGTTACTGAGAAATAAAGGGACCAAATGGTATTACATTACATACATATAATACATACCAAGTATTTTTGGTCTAGTTTCTAGTGCAAATATCTTAGCACACTTGAAATAAGAACAAAACTAACTTACAAACTGTTTAAATATAGGAACTAACAGAGTCAATAACACAAAAAGTATGAGTTCACTGATAAGACATTTTTTCAGTGTTATAAGTGAAATAATCTGTTATCAATATTAAAGCTGTAATATGTAGCTTTTAGTCTCAGATAATTGTATTTTATTTCATTTGAACTGAAACCAAAAGAAGAAAAACTGAAAATATAATCAGAAATAAAAGCCATTGAGTCGACTGGCCCGCTTTCTCAAATTAAATCGAAACACATGGTTCAGACACAATGAAGAGCCTTTGGAGGTCATGGCATATATGGATGATGACAACAATACTGAATATTATACTGAACAGCAGAATATTAACAGCAACTGTCTTTTTATCTGAGTGTCTGAGCCAAACAGGGTTTTGTTTAACTAATATGCCTCACTTTATGTTAGACTTTTTTGGGCCAAAACCAACAGTGACAAACTGGTAATTGTTTCACATCACGTTGAAAACTCATGAGTAAAACCCAACCTGCCTGCATGCAGAAAAGTGAAACTTTCAGCTGCTTCCATTCACTGCTGCTGTTTTGGCTACATCCTCGTCAGATTTGGGTTCCCTTTTTAATTCTATGCTTTTTAAAAAAATTTTTTTACTTACTTTCTTATTTTCAGAGATGAAAGTGAATAAAGCTCCTATAAACCACATACTGACATGCTGAGCAAAAATGAGTTTCTGCTAGATAAGAACTAATTTCTTGATTTCCAACAGGACTTTTCTCCTGTTCACTCTGCTCTACACATAACATGTTTGAATGATTATTATTATTATTTTTTGCTCATGTAAATTTATATCTTCAGTTGCTCTTAATCCAAATGCAATACAAGTCATTTTTGCATACTTCAGATTCCAGCTACAAATATGCAAAAGTCCCCGCCCCCATATGATATTTAGAAATAAAAAGGACATTGTTCAGATGAGGAACTGAGACAGAAAAATTAACCAAGCATATTTTGGTTGTGGACACAATTCAGATTTAAGGGCCAAAATAGTGTCTAAAAAAAACACAAAAAAAACAAACAAAAAAAAAACAAAAAAAAAAAAAGCACAGTAATCAATATAAAGGAAACCATTGCATTGGAATCATTTTTAGTTGTGTGAAAGACAATGAAGTGATGCTAAATTTTTTTTTTTGATGGCTCTATAGACTGAATGTATAAATTATCTGCCATATTTTAACTGTCTTACAACATCTGGGGTTTTACTTGCTCACAGGAAACACAATTGGTGGTTATTGTGTTTCCATTTGTCACCAGTAGGGGGCAGCCCAGACTATCTAGTTCAGCTCAGACTTTCTGGGAGAAATCAAACAAAGTGCGTTTGTGCAACGATGTGAGGATGAAAGAAACGCTCTTTTCAACCCATTGTGCTTCACAGGGGAAAATGAGCATTTGTGCTGATTTCAAACTGCTGACCCTCTTTAACCAATTAGTCAAAAAAAAGCTTTTAGACTTGTCATAAATGCTGACACTCCATAAGAAATCCAATCTACTCTCTATAAGATCTATAATTCCACTATTATTTCAATCTTTGTCAAGACCTTGTTCCCATTGAAAAGAACGAGCTGCTCAAGTTCACACTGGAAACATTTTTTATGAAAAATCAAAATACGCGTCAGCTGCTCTTCTGAGACACAAAGCAAAACGAAATGGACAAATACAAGGACCGGAAAGCACTGGAGAGATGGGTTCATGTGTTGAAGGCAGAGGGCAAAAGCTGAGAGGAGGGAGCTGAGGCAGGAAAACACAGTGGGAATACCAACAACACGACTTCTGGGAGTCTGGCAGCAGAAATCCCTCAGCAACAAAGTTCAGCTGTTCCCCTGAACTCCATGGGGACAAACAGGAACGTCGCCTGTGTGTGTATTTATCTGTTAGTGTGACAGGGGGAGGGGGATGCAACGTCTGGCCCACTGTGTCCCACTGCGCTCCACGGACCATTTCTCAAATGAAAATGTTTCGACACATCGTCTTGAAGTTAAAACGTGTGAAAAAGAATCTCTGAAGCTTTTGGGAAAGTTCTAGCATGCTCCGACAATAAGATCGTCCCTGCGGACCAACGTATTCTTGTAAAAAGGTTTTATTTACACAGTGGAAATGCTTATGCAGAGATAGGAAAAAAAAGGTCTTGCTCTCGGACGACGCTGCCTCGTAAATGTGAGCAAACAATAGAATTCAAACGTGGGCACATCCTTGGAAAAATACCAGGTTTTTAAAGATTGAAATACATAACTTCAAGCTATCTTCGATATATAAAGTGATATTTATTATGTAAAGTTCAAATGAAAGTTCAAATGAAAAAAAGAAAACAATCTGTTGTGAGAAAAACTTATAAGTTGGCTCGACGCAATAAACTTTGTTGGACGTAAAATTGTCACAAAAATTATTGCAATAAATGTTAATATTGTTGTTTTGAGGCCATTTTCAAGTTATAAAATGATAATCGCATTATAATGCAAGTTTACCCTCTTAAAGATCAATAAACTTTAATTTTTAAAGAACATTTAACACTGGAAGAGAAAGATTTTTTTTAATACAGTGTAAATAAAAAACACACACAACCAGAACCATAAATGATATGAATGATTAAGTCTTTGTAAATAAAATTTAAAACATATTAATCATATTAATGGACATCATCAAGCTTATTTCTATTCACCATATTACTAATTGAGTAACTGATTTATTTTGGCTTTTAAACGATGCTGAGATAACTGGGACACATAAACATGCAGGCCTTTGTACTATTAACTTCTGGAAACATATTTTGATTCAATTTCAACATCGGGTCTGTTAGGAGACAAATATTTTCCAAATCTATCAGAATTTGACAATCAACCACAAAGCTCGTCAGGCGATCACACAGATTTAGTTCTGGACTTGAAGGTTTTTGTTGAATGAAGCCATCAAGTCAGAGTGACACTGAAGAATTTCATCTGTTCTCATCTTTTGCTAAGTGGAAGAAACTTGGAGGTGTTGAAACAAAAATTAACTAATATTTAGAACTTCATATCGTCATCTAAAAAAATACCCCTGAATTTCTATCTAAACAGATTTGCCCCACATCGTGGTGACGCCACCTCTGTGTTTCCCTGTTTGTTGCCGTTTTTGTGTCAAAAATACAATTTGGAATTGTGACCAAGCACAACACGTCCTACCAGAAGGCTTTGAGAGATTTTAGCCAGACACGGTTCTGTTTAGTAACTCTAAACTATTTTTGTCACACATAGAAAAAAAACTGTCAACAAAATCAGCTCTCATTTCTCTACAAATGCAACAACTTGGATTGAAAAAGAAACTACCGTCCTTCCTTCATCTGACTGCAAGTAGATGAGTAACAATGCATTGAAAAAGCATCCAGTAAATAATAACTGGACTCATTTTTACTGCTCGTGTGCTGCTAAAAATATCTTCTTGTCAACCCATCACCGACTTGCTGAAACCTCCCGGTCGTGCAGCCAAAAGCGCGCTAAATGCAGAAGCTAAAAAGTTATGAGCTGGAAAGATTCTGGCTCCAATTCCATCTCGAGTGCCATCTGCTGCGTCATTGTAACTCTGACTCATTGGAGAAAAATCTAATAACTGAATTTTTAAGTGAATTTTTCCCTTGGCTATAGAGACTGTTGGATTCTGTGCAAATTGAATCAGACACTACAAAGAAATGGAAATTACTGCGAAGCCGGGCTGCTGAGTTAGTGCAGGACGCTGGACGGCGATCAGCATTTTGGAAACTGGCAGAGTCCACTCAAACGCCAGCGAGGAGCTTTGATGCAACCTGAAAAAAAATTATATTTGGTAACTCTACACTTGAATCTCAGTTTTTATTTTATTAGGGTCTCAGTAATGTAGCTGATTTACCAACTTAATTGTAAGGACTGATGTACACCAAATATTGTATTTCCTAGAATCTGAGGCAGAAGTTGTTTGACTGAAAACTAGGATACTAAAAAAATGAGTAACACATCAAACCATCAATCAAAATATAAAATTTAAGTGTTTTAGAGAACAAAATGAAAATAATTTATATGAATAAAATAACTACAAAGTGACAAAATTTGTTTTACATTTTCTTCCTCCATTCAGTGGCCTTTGCGTCTCACTCATCAACATAATTCATTCTGGGTAAAACTATGATAGAACATTTGAATTGCTCGTTCTGAGCTTGGGTTTTACATGATGAGATATGTGAGTAAAAATTACAACCAAGAGGAACGTTTTCTTCCCCTAAAATAGTCGGGAATCAAACCAACATTCAGACACAACATGAATGTTGGGCAAAATAAAACTTTTTCCAAATCAATTTTTTTCAATGAAAATCCTATGAAACGTCAACAAAAACAAAATTTTACTCAAGTAAGAGTAGCGATACTTTATAATAAAGTTACTCGGGTAAAAGTAAAAACTACAATGTAGTAAAAATACTGCTAAGTATCTTTTTCCCAAAACGTTACTCAAGTAAATGTAATTAATGTACATGAACGTAATGTTATAAGTGAAATAATCTGCCAGTAGAACTAGCTCTTTTTCACCAATATTAAGGAGTTATTTACTTAAAACAAACTCTTATTTCTTGTTGAAAAGTTGTTTGTAAGTTAGTTTTGTCCTATTTCAAGTGTGGTAAGATATTTCACTAAAAACATCACATCAAAAATAAGATTTTGTGTTTTTGCAGTGCAATGCGGAGCTGTGTAACGACTACTGCTCTGTCTCACAAATGGAAAAAAAGCTGCTTCCAGACTTCAACTGTAACATCTGGGTCCTTAATCCAACTCCATACACTGGACTAGATAAATTATTTAAAATAAGGTGGCTTATAAATTTTTCCCTGCAAAACTGTGCAAATCAACAAGGGAACAAAACGTATTTATGTATTTATTACCAGTTTCTCTCACAAAACCCAAAAGGAGCAAGTGGCTCCCGGAGGTTTCTGTCCTCATATACACCCCCAGGGTGGAGAATAAATGAGAAACTAAGGGGGGGAAATGCTCTCTTCCAAGTGAATATCCCTCCCTGGGATATTGGCTGCGAATAAATGAACAATACTGTTGCTGCAACAAATACGAGGGTGGCTTTCTCAGCTCCACCAAACAGAGGAGAATCTGTGTAGCAACACAATATAAACAGCGGGAAACAAGCTTAGTAATGTCTATCCTCTAGCAAAAAATAATAATAATAATAATAATTTTGTCTTGCTGAGTTCCTCCCTAATTCCATTTCTCTCCACCCCAAACAATAACAGTCTCTTACAACTTGTGCTTTTTTGGATTCTGTAGTCTAATTTCTCTCTTTTTTTTTCTGGGTGAGTCATTATTCAATTTAGCTATTTGTGTGTCTGCAGCCAAAAAGTCTGATTGTCTGGCCTGGAGTTCATGTACGGGGACCAGCTGCTTCCCCTGGCATCCGTGTCACTTCCTGCTAAACATTTTGGCTCTGGCCAGCTGATGACTTGAAAACGGTCAATGAATGTGTGTTTTCTGGTTTCACCTCCTCTTCGTTTTGTTTCACGGTGTCAAAAGTCTCCACATTTCATATCTGTCTTCAAGTCAGGAAAAATGTTCATACAAAAATACGGATTCTGGGGAAACTCGAACAAAAATAATAATGTGAATTAAAAACGGGAGGAATGGTTTTTGAAGTAATTGCTTGTACTTGCTTCTGAGTTTGTTTCAATAAAATAATTTCAGAAATACAACTTTGTACATAAAATAATATTAGCTGCTAACCACCTTAATCAAAAGGAAACTATTTTCAGGATTTATTTTTCTATTAACTCTCATTTGAACCAATTTCGGTTCAGTCAAACAGGATGCAAACTGCTATCTGAAGCCAAATTAAATTTCCACTGGGATTTGAAAGTTTTTTTGTTGTTTTGTTTTTGGCTCAGCTGACCTATTAATCTTTTAATTTAATGAGAGGGGATTTGGTTTCGAGTGAAACGTTTTCCTGTTTTGTGCTGGTTAAACTTAGGGATTTTGTTATTTTCTTTGGGGGTATTAGAGGATAGAAGTATATAGAAATATGTCTCAGATTTTTGGGATAAAAAAAATAAATTATGCAATCTTAAAATTCCCATGAGTTACAGTGAGGTTTGTGGTGTGACAACAAGTGAAATGTTCAAGTGGTTTGAAAACTTTTTGCAAGACACTGTATCACTTTTATGCTGTAAGATCAGTTGTGTTGTTTAGTAGACACCCACTAAAATGTTCAGTCATTATTTATTGTCCATTATGAATATTTTTAACCCCATGATTTTTGACAACTTTTCGAGATTTTTCAGGTTTCACCAACTCAAATTAAAAACCTTTCTAAGACCATTATGGATTCAATTTAATACTCAGACAGGCTCAAAGATGATCAACTGGCCATAAATCTACACTTAGTAATTATGGATGTAAAAACGCTAGCTAGCTACTAAAGGTGTAGCTAATTAGCATTAGCCTCGACCGCCTTGAGTCACAGAATGAATAAAGATGAGTGCAGGTGACTCAAACTTTAGCCTGACAGAAAAGTCCTGAGGAAAAAAAAAGTAATGGTTCTGCCACAACAGAATTTAAGACCTGTGTCTAACTAATGTAAGGCCGGATTGAATTTTTGATCTGCATTTAAAAAATGTTGAGGCTTTACTGTCAGATACATGAATTTGAGACTTTCTATTGGTGTACAGACTCCCTGTTTGGCAGGCACAGCCCTAACAAACGGATTACACTTGTGTTGCAAAAACGGTCCATGATGTAAAGTTTCCTCTCGCCCTGTCATCCGCTACACTTCCTTGCCACTCTGCATCTTCATGTAACACGATTCTGTTGGCAGGCCTGTCTGCAAGACGTCCACAGCAGCTAATGAAATCTGAAATGCAATCTGGCCTGAGTGGGCCGCAAGCTGGGACAGCACTTCTACACACAAACACCTACCCACAAAAACACAAGAGCAATGAACACGAGCGGGACAGCATGCATGAGCTCACATCAGGAATACGACTCGCCGCAGATCCTCAGTAATCAGCCGGTTTTGCACAAAGCAAACATGAAGCAGGTGATAATAGGGGTTCCCCTCCCGCCGCCTAACCAACGCACACATGCCGTCACACTTCTGTGGTCACACACACATGCAGGTGTGAAAGAAGCACGGAAGTTTCGGAAATGGAGTATATAGAGTGGTGCATAAGGTTAAAGACGCACACCTTAAATCAGACATGTACTGTACATTCACTGTACAAGACATTTTCCTTATTATCTCAGTTTTGCTTAGACTAAAATCTGTCCTGTTTTAAATCATTATGTAAAGGTATACAAACAATTTCTATTTGGTGAATGCTGGAGTAACAGAAGATTTATGAGATTTGTTTGTCAGAATGTGCCGCCTTTAAACAAATAGAAAAGAAAACGGCAAATTACCAACAGATTGGTGATTTTTGATATGGGCTATATGGGCAGTAGTCCAGGGTGGTACAAGATAGATAGATACAGATAGTGGGTGGGGTGGCAAAATGTTTAAGGCTACATGAACCAGGTATACTTATCTGTCAGTGACGTTTTGGGAAACGTTTTTATTCCTGATCATCAATGAGCAGCTGGAAGCTCCTGACTGCGTCTGGGAAACATGAAGACTATTTTACAAGCTCCGTGCAAGACTGCACTACGTTTCTTACCAACACGTTAACCAGTTTGATGCCTGCTGCCTTTGGGTTTTCTAGGAAATGCTCATACGAGCTATGAACCAAGCATTAAAGCCTTGTGAAGATGCTAGCACAAGCCAGTAATAAAGCTAGTTCATCATGGGGGACAAGTTTTGTACCCTTTGGACTAAATGGCCACTTACTAAAGGAAGAAACTATTATTTCAATTTCAAGATGAAAAAGCCAGACTGGAGTTTTCAAACTGACTTACAGGAAAAAGATGTTCATTTTCCCGTGTTTTGATTAAGTTTAAATTGAAGCTTCAGCCTATTCATAAACACCGCAGTGCTACATTTGAAGTAAAAAGAGGTTTAGCTTCAGAGCCTCAGAACGACGTCCGAACTGTCAAACACCCACACTCAATTGATGCTATGTGGGTGTTTCACTGCAGAAGGGGCAAGTGGACTTCGTAAAACAGATTGTGATACAAGCCAAGAGCATTATGTGAAAATATGGAAGCAATATCTCTTAATAGCCATTAAGTTCATATTTGGGCACAAATGGGTCTTTTCCTAAACACACCACCAAGCTATAGTTGCAAAAAGCGCCAAAGGGCAACAACATCAATGTTTTGACTTTATCAAATCATTAAAAGTCCTGATCTCAATCAAACTGGGAACTTTGACTGAGCTAGAAAGCAAGAACATCAGAACCTGAGTAGGTTAGTTCTGTCAAAAGAAGAGAAGATTCAAAATTCAAGGAAACTATTTTGAGAAACTTGTGGGAAGATGAGAACAATGTGTCAGTTTAAAAAGCAATTCTACCAACTTGATGAAAGTTTTAAAAGTTCTCTTAAAAACCTACCGTTCTCATTATCCAGTGTTGGTTATTAACCGAACTGACCTAAAACACGAAAAACTGAATCTGCTCAAAGAAAAAAAAAAGTTGTGCCTTTTTATGCAACGTCTGTTAAACCCTGCTTTCATCAGTGGTTGTGCAGATTGCTGTTTAAAGCACAGCGCAAAAAACTAACAAAAAAAAATACAAGAAGAAGAAGAAGAATGTTGTTCAGAGAGAAGAGCCAAGAAACCCAGGAGGATCATATTAGCGACTGGCTCTATAAACCAAAGAAATGTGACTCTTTAAAGGAGGGAAGTGGAATTTGTCAACAAAAACTGCATTTTGCTCATATTAGTTCAGGCAGAACACAGCTAAATAAACACAAAGCTCTAAAAACCTCTATTTGGATTCTTATGGCAAACCAGAATTCCAGCTAATTTTGCACCTGCACAACATCATGAGGATTCCTGCTGAGTGTCAAAGCAGCTGTGACCCTTCAGAGAACAAACACCAACAACATAAAGTCCCTCTGGAAAATGTATTTCTTGGGGATCCTGTGTGTGTTTGAGTGACTGGACAATGACCTGGTGCTCTGTAAGTAAGGTCAAGTGAGCCACCTCTGGGTCGAAATGGTTTCAGGACACTTTTGCAGAAGTCATCTGCATGTTATTTGGCTTTGGAAGGCAAATATGTGTGTACAGCAGGTGGCAAGACAGGTTCTACTTGATCTGATACGGTGTTTGCATGTGTGATGCAACATCATACATCTACAGAGTTGTCAACAATCATGTTTATTTTTAGTATTTCACTGCCAGGTTGTAAAGACTTATTGTTTTTGATCGCTATTTTAAAAAAGACTAAATGTGAACTTAGTAGAACTGAATGCTGAAATAAACTCAAGATGTTTTAGCAAAGTATCACATAAAAGAGCTTGAACTTAACCAAACCAGATTATTATATCCTTTGTATTTTTCTACTGGCACGTTTTCATAGATTTCCTATTTGGTTGAATAATGCAGGTTTTATGTCACATTAAAAACTGGACAGAGAGTAAATTACAGTAGTCTCAATTTTCTCAAAATTTAGGAACTTAAAATAGGAATGCACTAATCCACTTTTTTTGTTTTACTTGCAATATGGATACAGATTTCTGAGGTTTAGTATAGGCCAATTTAAAGCAGCTGAATTGACTTTAAATGTTCACAGACAAAGTATTGAATTACACATTCATTTGCTAACACTGCAGCAGCACAGCACAGCACAGCACAGAACACCTAAATACACCAATAGCTTCACAAGCTTGGACAAAGATGTAAAAACGACTTTAATTTGTTCTGTCAGTAAAATTAAAATATAACAGCCAATGTGAAATAAATAGTAAAGAAACTGGCAAAAACAATAAGCTGACTACCTCAACATGTAAAAAAAAATAAACTGTCACAGTTTAAAATATAATGTAAAATAAATAAGATTGATTTAGACTGAACAGATCAGCCCCTGTGGATCGGGGCAGATCATCAGCAATACTCAATCTAGATGTGTTTCATATATCTGGACCGATACAGATATTCATATCGGATCGATGCATCTCTAACTTAAACACGATTAGCTCTTCAATAACCCATGACTGGAGTTTCCAGAAACATTCAGTTGCGCATGGATGCCTCATTCATTCATTGAAATGTCAGCCAAGGCAAGTTGCCTTTGAAGAACTGTGCAGAATAAACCAACCACTTGCACAGCAAACAGATACACGGTGAGAAACAAAATGTCGTTTTATTTCTTCCCCCTCCTCTCTCAATTAGTGGTTTCCTAACATTTACTGTAAGCCATGATCATACTCCGTTCTCCCTGTCGCTTCTGCTGATAATTCGATCAGACGGTGAGGTTCAGTGCCAGGGCCCTGCAGTGCACTGACCCCTGTTTGCCAGTTAATTGAATGATAATGGGAGCTCGCTGTCAGCTCCATGCCGGCCCTATTGTTCAAGCAAATGTGCTAATGCTCCATCATTACAGCTGACTGATCTACAGCCACCCCTTAAAACAAACAGCAAAATGGCTTCTTCCAGGAGAATTGAGCATCAAACCTTCCACTTCCTGTGAAGGTTTTGTTTGTCAGAGAGAAAAACAGGAAATAAAAATGCACAATTTAACAAATGGGTTGGCGAGTCATATTTCTCCCGCTCCGATTCTTGTTTTTAATTTCTGTATTTCACGTGCGCCAATTAATGTGAGATACGATTATATAACATAAAAATAGCCCCTAAAATCTTTGCTGCAGTCAAACATGAAGATGATATGAATGTAGCTTAACACACAACAGGAGCAACATTTGAAAAGACACTCCAGAATCTTACATAATCATTCGAGTTCATAAAAATGCCATTAATAATAGCCTCATTAAGTCTTTTAATAAGCTCTGTAGGTGTTTTGTTAGAAACCACAGGCATCAGTGGCTGGAATGACAGCGAGAGCCACAGATTTGCTCACACAGAGTAGCTGTCAAATGCCTTTTGACAGCAAAGCAGTTTATGAGAAAAGAGAACAGATTCTGGTTTTGGAGTAATTACTATAAAGCAGAAGCTAAGAGATGCACCAGGGAATCTGCTAGGGGCTTTTTAGTTCGGTATGCAAGTTTGTCCACACTCAAGAAAAACT
This sequence comes from Micropoecilia bifurca, assembly GCA_903067075.1. Taxonomy (NCBI): domain Eukaryota; kingdom Metazoa; phylum Chordata; class Actinopteri; order Cyprinodontiformes; family Poeciliidae; genus Micropoecilia; species Micropoecilia bifurca. The sequence continues at coordinate 58,565 of CAEGAF010070062.1, read as the reverse complement.
TTGTTAATGTCAGACATTTTAGATATGCATCAGATCAGTACTCAAAAAAAATTAAAAAGGCACTTTATAATTTAAAATACTGCAATATTGACAGTCAAGATTAACTTTAAAATGGATGACATCTAATGTGTTTCTCAACATAAATTTGACATATTTACATTTTCATTAAAGTGGATCATAAAATCTTTATATATATAAAATATAAAGATCAACCAATGTTTTGGCCTGACTGACCCTGTCCGGTTCCAGTTGGAAACTAAAAATGTGATCCATTTGATTCTGCAGTGTGGAAGTTGTTATTGGGGGACCCAAACTTAGCCATTTTCTGTTTTGAGTGTTTAAAAATGAAAGAGGAAGCACAAAAGGAAGGAAAGAAGGAAGAAAGGTACCCAAAAGGAATCTGTAATATATGTTAGTTGTTCATTTATTCGCTGCTAGCCAAGCTAACCGTGATATTCAATAACAATATGATGCTGAAGATGGCTTTAAATGACAGCTCTATATATATTTTTTCTTTGTTTCAAACCTGGTTTTAACCCATATGGTGAGATATTACCTACAATCCTAAAATATACAGGTGAAGATTACTGAGAGAGGAGGGTTTCAATATAACTTTTATGAAAGTAATTTAAATCAAAAGGTTTAAGCCTTTTTAAGAGATAAAGGTCACAAGTTTGCAATACACCTGAGACTTGAGGGTCTTTCACAGAAATAAATATTTCAAGCACTCGGTTTGCTTTTAGTTCCATCACTATGCGACACACAGCACATTGTGGTAGTTTAAAAAGACAAACAACAGCCCACAAAATGGCTGCTACTGAAAAAGAGTTGAGGCAGAGTAAAGTGCAGTTCAGGTTTATTGGAGGAAACAAATCGATTCTTAATGTTTGTGTGAGATTAGACAACAAGGAACTTGAGACAAAAGAAAAGAGTTTAAATCCATCCGGGCTTACAAATTAAACTGGAAAAAAAACCCAATCCATATTTGCTACTTAAGCCCATTCAATTCACCGAGTGCTAAAAGAGAGGGAGGGCTCCAGGCCTTACCTTTGACCTCCAGCTTATCCCCGGTGACCACACACTTCAGGTAAAGGCGGCCTCTTCTTTCGGTGTGATCCGTTCCGCAGAGGCTGGGCACGTTCATGACGCACTGCTTGTGGACGTTCATGTCGCAGGCTGGGGGGGCAACACAGAGGAGACGAGGGGTCAGGGTTCACACAGCCGACTGGGCCGACACCGCTGGGGAGTTTTCATGAAAATGTACGGAAATAAAACTGGCTTGGCAACAGAAATGGGACAAAACAGCAATTTACAAAAAGCAATCTGTTCACCTGAATGTCTTTTCATTTTGTTTCGAGTTTCAGCGCTGTGTGGAGGAAAAAAAAAAAACTTCAAGGTTTACTTTAGCAATTTCTACGCCTGCTTTTGCTGATGTATTTCAATCTGTTCGGAGAAGGATTGTTCGTGGGGAAGCTCGGTGAGCGGCATGATGTAACGAGGTTACGACCCAAACCCAGGACGGTCGGTTTCGTGCTCATCCTGTCGGTCGGGCAGCTGAGCCGACGCCCCTCCCTCACCCTCAACTTCCTACCTCCTCGTTGGGAATTGAGAGCGATTACATCACTGTGTCACTCGATCAGTGGGATAAAAACCATGAAAAACAGCTCCAACAATCTCCAGTAGGATATTTTGTCTCCTATTTTGTCTTCCTGTCTGATGATTAATGGCTGATTGAAAACACTGCAGCACAATTTAAGATAAATGGTCTACTGATATACTGGAGAGACATATTGAAGTAAAAATATACATTTGAGAACCATTTATATTGTATCATTATATTATTACACATGCAAACCTAAGAAAAAAGGAAAAAAAGTGCTTGCATGATTGCCAGCATTAAGACCCTCCTCCTGCCTCTGATTGGTTGTTTCTGACCACAAGGAGGAGCCAGAGGAGATCCATTGTTTTCTCACAGATTGTATGTCTCTTAGAGATTGTGACAGTTAAAAAAAAGTCTATAAAAGTTACATACTTTTGCTTTAATGTGCCTTTTTTTTCCTTTGCAAAGGAATGGGACAATATTTTATGATTTTGGCCTCTGTCAGGATCTCCTGTTGCCAATTTCAAAACATCTAGCCAACCTCGGGTCGAAGCTGAAAAGGACACTGGCAGGAGTCACAACGTCTGTGTGAAACACTCAAAGCAAGCCAAGACCAGGGGATTTCTGCAACCTTTAGTTTAACTGCCAGGTTTAGTATCTAGGCAACAATATGCTCAACTAATAATGCTGCTGTGCAAGTTCACAACTTACTCTACTGGGAGAGTTGTGATTCAGTTAGCAGATCGTTGTTTTGTCTCAGAGTATTGACTTCTTTTGACCTGAGTGTTTAGCACTAATTTGGAAGTCGATCTCTGTTTCTGCAATTATTCTATTGATCTGTGTTAGTGCATAATTTCTTGGTATTACAAGCCCAATAACCCCAATTTTAAGTGAGACAGGTCTGTCCCCTGTGGTTTTCAGAGAAGAAACCCTCTCAGGTGTAAAGGTCTCAGTATTGGTGCTGATTGTCCTGAACAGCAGCAGATTGTTGTGGAATTTGTTGCTCAGATGGAGGACTTCACGAGTCTCATCATGTCTGGAAGCAATGAGCTATTCAGGCTCAACAACAACAATGTTTAGGAGGAATGCGGCTCCGAAAATGTGCTTACTTGTCTGAAAGTGTAAATGTTTATGCAATGCGAAGCGACGCATTCCTGTGACTGTCAGCTCCTTTATGATGGGAAAATATGTATTTAGAAAGATTTGGGTTGAGAGTTTGCTTTCAACAATCCCTCGTTAGTAACCTTGTTTTTAAAGCTTACTATGTGCTTTAGGAAGGCATAAAAAACTGTATGAAGATAAAGTGGAAACCAAATATTTACTCTTTTTACAATCTATAAAAAGATGAATCATACATTTTTTCTGACATCAAATCAGACTGAGTGTTTTCTGTTTTAGGTTACATATGGTTATTAAAATCAAAAAGTACAAATATATATACATATAACACTTTCTTTAAGGTTGCACATATTTAGTGCTAGAGTCGGCTCTCGGCAGAACAGCAAAAGTTGGATGTTTTTGGATATCCTTCCTCTTTCTGCAAAACATTGAGAATTAACTTAAAAATCTTAAACCTTGTATATTTAAAACTGCAGATGTCCTTTCCTTTCAGAGTTTTTAAGAGTTTATTTGCTCTTTACTCACAGTCACACTTCATGCCCTGGTGGATGAGACCATAGAGCAGAGAGCCGCAATGATCGCAGAAGGTGGGGCTCCCATAGGTGTGGATCTTGAACTTATGCTTCGTTCTTGGATCCTAAAGTGGGACGAAAGAAGAGGAAGTGATATTGTTAATATTCAGATAAACGTCATGATTCATTAACACAAATCGAATCGAGGGTAAATCATTCCATCTCTCATTTTGCACAGCGGAACTAAAACCGTGACATTTCAGGTGTTCGTCCTCCTGGTTTGAGAGTCACGCATTCTACATTCGGAGAGAGCGACGTCAGAATGGACGGGCTGCATCGAACGCGTCGCTCTGCGGGGGATTTCAAATCGACTTGAAGTGGAAGTCAATCAATCCGGGAGAGCCGAGCAGCAAATTACAGCCGAGGAGTTTCCTCTCCTTCCTGCCTTGGTCCCATCAGCAGGTGAGGAAGCTGCGGCTGCTGGTTTGAATTCAAAAGCAGCAAAAAAAAAAAGAGTGAATTTCAATTCGGCTCACACTCTCAGCAACATGAATCATTTATAAACTCTCCTTACAAAGGAGAAGCCGACACGTTTTGTATTTTTAGAGCCACCATACCCAACGAAAGGCTTTCCAGAATATAATGAAAACCGTGGAAAGAGCAAAACACTGCCAGAGTCAAAAGTGGAAACGGGACTACTTTAGTTTCTGTTACAATGTCAGAAGATTGAGGCGAATGACTCATTCGGCGTATTTATTGCCGTTCGTTGATAAATTGTAAATAATCAATGTTTGTATGCGAGGTAATCAAGGCCATCAAAACCCTTCACTCATCATTTGCCTGCACTGAGCTGCTCTGGGCTTTTCGTATAAATATTTGATCAGTCAAAGTGTGAAAAAGCATTTATTGGACAGAGCTGGCACACAAATGAGTTCCTGACACATTACTCCACAAATTGCTGAGATTTCAGACCAATACAATCCTGAGCTGGATAGAAACAAATACAGATTTTTTGTTTTGTTTGTTTTAAATCTAATCTGAACTTTGTATGTATTTGTATTCGATATTTATGGATAGTTGTTAGTTCAGTTCTGTGGTGTTGCTATTTGTTCACTACTGTAGTAAATCTTGTTGGTCCTTCACTGAACATCTGCACATGTCAACGTCATAACTCAGAATTTACTAATTAAGAGGAATCTGAAGGAGGCTTGTTCCACACGCACTGCACACCGCACTTTTCAGATTTTTACTCAGACATTAAATTGCACAAACAAGACGGTCCGTATTGTGAAATACATAAATATATTTCACAGTGTGTTTGTAAATATTTTGCAAGGCAATATTTCTTAATCTTTAAATCCTATTCATATAATAAACTGCTTATTTTAAGCTGTAGGACCTTCCAACATAGGGTGTACATTTATCATATTGTTTATCATTTATCGTAATAACTTTCTTATTATGATAAGGATTTTGATTGTCCACAAAGTTACATTGAAAAGCAAACACATAAAAATACTAATGTCAAAGTTTAGGTTAACATGAGAAAGTTACATACGACGGCAAGAGAATTTGCTCAAGTTGAGGCTTAAAAGATGACTGAGGTGAAGGTGAAGTTTGAAAATAAAATGATTTCACCACAAAAATATACAACGTTTCACACTTTTGAAAATAAATTAAGTGCAGGCCTTAATACCACCTGCAGGGTCTGCATCCATTGTCAATGTAGATGATTTGGTTACTCAAATGAGGATGCGTTTAAAATACAGAGAAATATTTAAATCCCGTAGAAACGGGCAGACAAACAGAGATACTGACAAGCAGCTGGAGGTGAAATATTTGCATTAGATCACAGAAGTGATAAGAAAGGTGAAATTAATCAGTATTATACTAAGTGACACTCCACAGTGTGGAAAAACACAACTAAGCAACATAAAAACTTAAAACATCTGAACTGAGCAGCTCTGTTCACACTTTAGGCTTTGTTGAGGTGAGATGAAATGCTATTTTTCGGTGAAAACAGTATCAGTTTAAACAAGCGCTGCTAACACGTCCTTAGGTAAATATTGGTGTTGAAAAGAGCTTGTGGGTTTTTTTTAATGGACTATCTTAAACAAGCAGTGTCCTCCCTTTTTTATGCCTGCAAAGGAAAACACAGAGTCACGCTGCGAACAGCAAACACACAGAAAGGTGTGTACTAAACTAAACTAAACTAAACTAAACTAAACTAAACTAAACTAAAAAGTGAGGGATGCCAGGTAGAGTGAGGATGATTGAAGCTGCAGCACTTACTGACTTGGCACAGCGTACACTCACTGTTACATTTATAAAGTAATTCATTTTAGTGAAGCACTCTTGAATGAAGAGAATAATGAAAGCTGACTCCTTTTTAAGTGCTGCTTTGCTCACTCTCACTTTCACTCTGGGAATCTCTATTTTTAAGTATTTAGAGAACTAATACATTCTTTCACTGTTGGCCATCATGAATGTGCTGAAAGGACCAGTTGAGGCACAATGTATTTAACAAACCATAAACCAACTGTTAAAATATTAATAAATATTGTTTCTGCATTTAATTGATACTTTTTAACATCTTTTCACCCTGATGTAATTTGACATTGCTTTAGTCTGATTGATACAATAATATTTAAGGACACAACTGTGATCTTGAATACTATTTATGTACGACCTTCTATATTCTAGAGGGCCACGTAAAAACTTATGGCGAGCCAGATGTGGCCCCCAGGTCTTTAGTTTGTCATATTGTGTCTTAAACTTAACCTAAATTTGTCACATTGAAACTGCAAACGTGTAGTATTTCATTGGGATTTCAGGCTGCATCGTGCACACAAAGATGTGAATACTAGTGAAGTGAGAGGAAAACGACACATGGTTTTTAACTTTCTCTTTACAAACATAAATCTGAAAAGTGTGGTGTGCATTTGCACTAGCCCACCTTTTACTCTAAAATCCAGTACAAACCACTGGGCACAGACGTCATAGATTTGTGCTTCTTCTTGTGATTTCTTTTTAGGCAACTTTATGAAACAAAGCCAATTATAAAGACTAAGAAACACACAAGACTAAAAAGGATGAAATTGTTCAAAAGTTTAAAGCAGAGATGTTGGATCTCAGCGTCTCACAGAGATGTTCAGTTCTCTGCAGCGTGTGTTTTCAGTCACTCCTGAGGCTTCACTCCTTCACTGGACAAAGAGGAATGCTTTGTACTTCCACCTCCCAAGTTTTCAATTCCTGCCGTCCTTGTAATTTGTTTAGTTTGTTTTTTTCTTTTTGCCTACTACGGAAACACAAAGTTGCAAAAGCCACTTAAAAGCTCAAGGACTCTAGTACAAAAACAAGAAATGACATGACATGTCCTCAAAGCTTTGATTTAGATCATATTTATGTGCACTTGTTCTTAATTAAGGCCTGAAACAGTTCTGCTGTTTTGGCAAGAATTATGGAATTACTAAATCGAGTAGGGCCTGTATCAGATCGGACAAAGACAGAAAGGGGGACTCCAGCCTGATGGGAGAGGCAGAAAAAGACAAGATAGCAGGAGAGACTCGCATGGAGCCACAGACAGCTGATCCTGAAGGATTACACTCCTGTCTCCTCCTCTCTAACCTTTGTGTCCTCCCATCAGGGATGAATTAGTTATGGCAGCTGAGAACAATGCCGAGCTGCTGATGAACCATAAATTTCTCACAAATGCCATTTGAGCCTTTTAAGGGTGTGAATGATGGTTTAAGGTTGGAAAAATCTGACAACATAAAGCAGGAGTGATTGTTGGTCAACTGTGCTCGAGCCTAAAGAGGTGCTTTATTCAAATTCAAATCAAAAATAGTTTATTGATCCCAAAAGGAAATTAAATGTTATTCTTTATCTGTACAGAAGCAGTTCAAACTACTATGTTTGACCAGGAAACAGACAATTAAACTAAATGGATCATCTGCTAAGTGCCGTGTTGTTGTATGAGCATTAATCGGTCTAATTATATCTGCTTAGAAGGAGATAATAAGAAAAGTAATGCTATTTATCCATATACACACATTTCTTTCCCACTATCGAAATATACGTGTTGAACATATCAGACTCAGTTCCTAGGCAACGGATGGTCACCTTAAAAATATTTAAAACTAAGCATTATTTGAAAATTTAAAATGTATATATTTATGGCTTGTTGGCCTAATAAACTAATATTAGAAAATACAATTTTCATATGTTTACATTTGTGTACTTAATTGGATGAGATAAAAACTATGAGTTTATGTCAGATAAATAAATCCAAGAGGGTTTCCTTTAGTCACGTTGCTTATTGGGAGACGTTGGTAAATCTAACAACTAGTTTGACGAGCTTAGCTAAGTGCCTTCAGAGCAAGATTAACTCTCAGAGAAGATATGGGTGATGAAATATTTCCGACATCCATGTCGGTTCTGAATTAATAGCTTTTAAAAGCATTTTGGGTCAGAGTTCTTGTTGTTCTTGTTCTTTTGTATGGAGTTCCACCTTTAACCTACACGGAAATTACACAACATGGTTTAAAGTTGTTGCTTGACTGAAGCGGCAGTCACAAAATTTATTACCTCACTGTGGATGTTAGAAAGTAAAAAAACAAAATGCTTTTGTACCTGGGTCAAAAAGTGAAAAAAATAAAGCACATTTTGTCAAACATTTTGATGTTTCATAAAAATATGTGGTTATCTATAGTGTGAGAATATTGGGATCCTGGGTATAAAATATTAGCTTTGGTATCTATCAAGCTATTTAACTGGTTATGTAGCTAGCCATGTAGCTTGCCATATAGCTATCAAGCTAGCTAGCTATGTAGCTATCAAGTTAAAGCTAGCCAGATATAATTTATGTATTTATTTATGGCTATTGTCCTCCTTGGATGTGCTGTTCTTATTGTTGTACTGCAGTTTTGCCCCTGCTTCCTAGACTAATTTCCCATATGGGAGACTAATAAATGATCTCATCTTATCTTATTTGTCACCATCCAGTCTGACAGTACGACACTGACAGCTATTCAAATTATTCGCAAGTTCTCTCTGGAGATTAGATGTGCTGAAGATCACACCTGCAGATGACTTTTCTCGACAGTCATTATAGACAGTAGTTCTTCCATTAACACACCCTTTCTGAGTGCTGTCAGCTGTAAGTGCTTCACCTCTCCGGCCTCCGAGTCCATCTGGGGACTTCAAAGTGGGAAAAGAAGATTCTTTCAGATGAACAATTGAAAAAGAACACCAAAAATAAGAATGAGTCAATGTAAAAAAAAAATGCCATGTGGTGATTCAAAGGGATGCTACATGCTCGGTGAATGACGTGGAAGGGAGGATGAAAACAGACGCATGAAGAACATGTGAATGTTTTCATCATAATCAGATAATAGGCAATGTTTCAATGTTTGTTTAAGGATTTGATTGGGGTAATATCCAGCTTAGTCAACAAAAAGAGCATCTGTGAGTAAGGTGTCAGTCTGACAGAAGAAGAGAGCAAATGGAATATGACTAACACCACTTCATATTAAGGTTCAGTGACTTCTCACAAAATGTATTACCATTTTTTATAGATATATTAGGAACAACTCCCATTAGCTATTTCTCTGGTCAGTCTCAGTGTAACCCTTAGTGTTTCTTTTCATTCCTCATCTTAGTACACCAAGAAAAGATGTGAATATCGGTTGAAGCAAAAAACAAAAGATAAATGACAGCAAATCAGATCAAAAGATTCAAAGCACCCAGACGGTAACGATGAGTCAGAAGCAGAAGCACGGGGGTCAGCACAATGTTGCTGGTTAATTAGCCAGGCTCTCCAGTCCAGCCTAATTAGATGCAGTGATCCATCCAGCTCCTGTTAACGAACAGCTTGGCAGAGTGAAGGTGTGCAGGGTTTCCTTAAAGACTGTAGTGGAGCAAAGGCGGAAGACGTGAACATCGTGAGTCATCCTTTATTTAGTTTACTTGTGTTCTTGACGTTTAAAAAAAATGAAATAATAAAAAAAACTTCAGGGGGTTCCTCAATGCTATTGTAATCAATTAACATCCCCCCGCCCCTCACTTTTCAGTTGCCAGTCACAGTTTTACGCCAGCTGAATAACACAAGAGTCCATATTCAAACATCATCCTGCCTCTGACATTTGTGTGTTGAAACATCCAGCTGAGGTCTGCGGGTCAAAACTTAACACTATTTTGCCAAACATCAACTCCTGATGGCGGTGTTGCTTTTTGCAGAAGCAACTTGTCTTGTTTTGTTTATGTTCATACTTAATGACTCTCTGACCGTCTTGGACTGAAACTTCAAAGCTCTAGGCACAGTTTGTCCAAGTGGCCAAAATACTACTAGATGAATTAATAAAATATATATATCAGATTGCCAAGCCATGCATCAAATATGTGAAGGAGAATCATTTTTAATCAGTGCAGAGTTTCTCTCTATCATGTACAACCAATTGCCTTCAAAATAGGCTGGTCAGGTAACGAAAATAGCGTTGAGTATTTTTCCTAGCATGAGTATCAAGTTTGAAATGTTATCTTTATCTTCTTTATCTATTGTGATACTGGGGAAATTTTTCAATACCTCCCAAGAAGAAGCAGGACTTAAGTTGAAGACAAAACAAGATGCTACAGTCTCAGATTAGTAAAAAGGTCACTTATTACACACAAGCACTGAACAAGCATAACAATTCAGCTTGTTCTTATTCTTCATTTTGAAAAGAAATAAAGGTATGAAAAAATATAAAATAAATAAGACAGTCTTGAACACTTCAGGCAGTACACTCAAACAGTAAGAGATCAATCTGGTGTGAAATGTGCAGCCAGAGAAGAGAAGGGGGCAAGCCTGAAAGGAGACACAAATTAATTTCCACTAATCTCTGTAATATTTTCTTATTCGCCCATCTCCTTCATACGGGACTGGAAAATAAATCGCCACACTGATTGCCGGGGTGGAAATGCATCGGATGATTATTGACCAACACTTGGCAACACTTTCATCCCGTGCTCGCTCGATACCTCGCTCTCTGCTCTCCTCTCTCTTTTACCCGTCATCCCTCACCAGGAGGGTGACATTTGAATTGGAGGTGGCAGGAAGCTCCTCCCTTCACCAGATTCTGAGTCACCCTGCTTTGCGGTTCATCTGTTCTCGAGTTAAATGAAAAACTGCAGAACAAAACACCTTTTCGTGTGAGTCGTCTAAAAGTCGACACCAGAAAAGATGTTCACGATGTAGAAATTTGGCTCCTGAAAATGCAATAAAGTTTTTTTTGTTTGTTTGTTGTTTTTTTTTGACTGAGCTCTTTGCAGAAACCCTCTGCACACCAATGAAATTGATAAATGAATAGCATAAAAGCCTTTGTGTAGTTCAGTGTTGGTTAAGGAGTTCAAGCAGCACTTTTATAAATGTAAAAAAAAAGAACATTCAACCATCCATTTTATTTAATTTTACTCCATTTAAAAGTCAAACTCGATAATTTGAAAACAACAAACTCGACCGAAACAGTTGTATGGTTATGTATACACTTGTACTGGTGTCAGTTTCCAAAGGAAGAAACAAATTAAACTATTGATTTATACTGTCATGCTTTTGATGGGATCTTTAAGTATCTAATAGTTCAATCAATGCCAAGACAAATGTACTTAATGTTGACAGGGAGCTGCTACTTTAGTACCTAAGAAATGTGGCAAATTAAACTTTACCTTTTGCATTAATCATGGACATACATTTAGTTTATCTACTAGTCAACTTTGTGCTTGAGGGTTTTCAACAAAGGATAAACATAAACAAAGGATACAAAATAACTAATGATCCAAATAAAATACAAACAGCTATCCTGGCCATTGCCTTCCTATGTATTTCCAACTGAGTCTCATCTCGCTTCACAGCTTAGTGTGGGCTTTCTCCCATTCACTTGGATTCCTCTGGTAGAATTTCAACCGGTCCAATCAGTGAACAGAAGGGGAAGTTATGAACAATGATGTCGATTTTCAGAGCTTTTTTTTTTTCTTTAAATTGTAGTCTGCTAGCATTTTTAGCAAAGTCAGCACAGGATTTGAACGGAGCCATTCTCCATGTTGACCAAATATTGAATTAACATCAACAGCCACCTCATTTACAGCACTTCTCTCTTCACAGGGGAGGATGGTTGTTTACAGCACAGGAAATTTTCCGGTAAGCTTCCCAGCGTCGACTGGGGCATTACACACGGTGACGGTCAAAAGTTAGCAATTGGGTCAAATTTAAAACCTCAACATCTTCCACGTTGCCAGAAAAGCAAAACAAAGAACACGGTTCGTTTTTACCAAGCTAACACACTGTATATTGTGCATTGCATCAAAAAGCCAACTTTAGACTTTACTAGGTGGATCCTGGTTTTAAATTACTCCTGTAAAGTAGACATGCTCCTGGTATTAAATTTAAGGACCAGCAAATGTGTTATGTGGCTAACTAAACAGCTACTTGGAGGATTTAAATATGCCTCTGGATCTGTTATGTAATGTCCCTTCACGTGTTTGCTCAGCAAAAAGGATTAGTCTTCTCCTTGATAAAGAGATATCCAAAGCCAATTAGCACCCCCGTATGGAGACCAACAAACACCATTGGCAATGCACAGACACACTGAGGCATATAATCAATTTTGATCACCGGTTACCCAAACATCTACAGCTGTGGAGAATGCCAGAACAGTTAGAGACAAACAAGACACCTTTTTCTCTTTTCTTTCTATTTTCCCCCAATTCTCATGTGTGATATCCGTGCTAACAGTTATTTAATACAGCATTGGCACAAAAAACTTCATCTAATACACAGTTTTTATCCCAAATACTCTACAGAATAACCCATTCTCCACATTACCGATCATGTGAACAAATGTAAACCCTTTGATTTCAACTGTACAAATCTACATTAATAATATTTTGAATGGGTTTTAAAGTTTGTGGTATCTGTTTCAAATCCTTAAACAACCATTAGAGCTAATAGAGACTAAAGATCATTGCGCTTGTTATAGATCTGGGATACAATTTTAGAACTGACATCGAGTGGTGAACATTATGGGAAAGATTTGCAAGACAACAATACGGAGCGATCATTCACCCAGATGTGTGCGATTAAGCTTGGCAAGGGTACTATTTTTAGCATATAAATCACCAGTGTTGGCCTTTCGCTAAGCTGCTGAGTGCTTGGGGGGGGAGGGGTCGGGGGGGGATAGGTTCACAGTGCGATTCACAGGGTTTACCTTGCAGATTTGTTAATATATCTGTCTGCTACCGGCGCTGCTCCCTTGCTGACTTTCTGATAGGCTTTAAATGAATAACGCCTACAACACTGTGATGCTAGCTTACCAAAGTCCTCAGTGGGTTTCCTGAATTTTATTACAGAAAAGTTTCAAGATTCATCACGTTATGCGGGTAAACTTCAAATCCATATGAACAAGCTCAGCAAACAGCTAAACGTGATTTTGCCTTGAATTTAAACCTCGCTGGATCCTCATTTCAGAGCATTGTGGGAAGTCTGAGGATACATTTCAAATAATTAAACTTTTAATCTGTTTTCAGAGAAGTAGGCAGAAGGAAATGGACGAAATTATTCAAAACATCTTAGAGTGAGCAATGCATTACATTAAACACAAAGTATTGGTATTTTTAGAAAAAGGAAAATTAAACACTAATAATAACAAAAATCAATACCTGTTCAAACAAATACTTGCTCAGCTTTTGTTTAAATACTTGCTTTTACTGTTTGTTCCTAACAATTTCCAAAACCTGCTAGGACTAGAAGTCTTCAAGACATGTTGAATCATAATCACCACAACGTGTAAAATCAAAAGCACCAAGAACTGCTTGGATGCAATATTATACTCTACTGTATTTTGAACAACATGGTCAGAGAGTCAACTTTGCCTCTCTGGAATATATTTGGCCTTTTGAAATGACTTTCCCCGTCTCTGACACCCACACCTGGTACAGATTTTAGTGACAGAGACGCTACAGTTTGAGCGGTGGAGACACGGTGATGAATGAAAGAATGAAAAAGGAATGACGAAAATGTAGCTTATCTGCAATAGATGCCATCTCTGAAATATTCAAAATATTGCAACTGCACAATGATTCTGTGGGAAATGCTGTCTTCAGTTTTTGCCATTTATTGGTCGTCTCCATTCGAGCTACAGCTTCAACATGAACCTGATGTGGACGACACACTTGCCTGACCCGATACGATATCAGAACAAATCGTACAAACTTTTATTACTCATTTTGTAGTTTTTAAGGCTGGATAAAGTGATATTTCTCAGAGAACAAAAATAAACAACAACAGATATGACAACTGATCCATTTATAATTAATACATGGGTCAGTGTGTGTGGGATACAAATGCTGATACACAGAAATTCTGGAGCAGACTAAATGCTGGAGCGGAGTTCTTTTATCTGCATACTTATATTAGAGATTTTAGATGCAGGTCGATATAATCCGATAGTTGTTTTTTTGTCTGATGTCGAGCCGATTTACCGGATCGGGACAGCAATAGTTAAAAATAAAAGTAATTCCCGTTGAGTAAAGCAAAAGAGGCATTTTGGATGCTGTAACGTTGCATAGGCACTCAAAAGCAACGCTAGAACCATATATGAATATGTTAAAATATAACATTTTAAACTTGACAAACCGATGACACAAAAATATTTCCTTGACGTTCCACTTTTGACTGTCCTAAAGCCTTTTTTTGAATGCAATATTTGACGCATTGTATTTTTGTTGTATGCAAAAAAGAAAAAAGATTTCAACTATTAGAAAATGTTACTGTTTTGTGGAGGACCACAACCGTGTTTATATCATTCAGCTAATTGTAAAATTCACACATCAAATTGTCTGCTCCATTCTGCAGCAAAAAATCTGGAGGCACAGTCTGATACTTGTTGGATTCCTGAAATTATTAGAAGTCTGTGGGTAAACCTCCCCTCCGCTTCACTTCTCACAGCTGGAGAAAGCTGAGCTCCAAGCTGATGAGGCTCTTCCCTGTCCAACGGCCATATTGTTAATTTCCAGACGCTGGCTCATTAGCAGAAACATGCACACATGCTGTGCATGACATCGTCAAGGTCAGAGGAGGGCAGAAGGAGCTGTCACAGCTGTCATCCTGGCTGCAGGGTGAAGCCACTGTTTACCAGCACCGATGCCAAAGTTTCCTCCTTTTGGTCAGGCTACCGACTCTGGAGGCCAGAATTAATTGGCTCATCAGACGCGGCCCATCTGGCAAGTACTTAATAATGAAAATACCTTCACAACCTGTTCCAAAAGTCAAATCCAATTGTCAACACCTTGCCAGCACTGTTCCTCCTGCGATAAGTAAAGAGCTTAGTGGGTCAGCTCTGTGATCTAAGGCGCTTACTGTGTGGTTGGGTGTGGGGAGAATTTAATACGTTTCCGTGTCTGAAATCACATCAATCCCGTCTGAACAAATAACTAACATTATAGATTGATATCAATAGTTGATACATTTGATTGAATATTCAACCATTTAACTGAATTTGGATCCAGAACCACACAGGATTCTGAGGGATGTAGGCAGAGAACAGGACTAAGTCGCTCACATTTAGCTAAGAGAGGTGGGTGGCATCAACTAACTCATTCGCTCGTTGGTTACCTAGCAACAACTGTGTGGGATGAAAACTGCGGATAAAACAGTAAAGATTTATCCACCATATTGGTAATATTTCACATATTTAAAACAAAAACTAATCAATAATTACAGATATTGGTTGATAAGAAAAGCTTTCATCACATTACATTTTTCAGTTATATAGTAGATCCCTATTTAATGATAAATATTATTTTCAACAGATTTAAATAAAGTAGTTTTATTTTAGAAATCTATATTGTAATTTTCACATGTGATCTGAAATATAGACATAGAAGGTTTTGTTTGAGTTCGCTTATTTTCTGAATTTTCATCCGTCTTCTTGGCTCTCCGTTTGCAACATAAAGATAATGTTTCTCTTAGGAAATGTATCCTGTTTTTTTTACGTAACACAACCTTCGACATAAATGCAAGCAGTTAGAGCCAACATTTTCATTTAATCACTGGCATTTCTAGATTCCATTTAATGAGACTATATGACAACTCATAACGATAACACCCAGTGAGTTGGTGTCACGCCAAGTCACGTTGCCATGCTGTGAGAAAAAGATTAAACAAGGAAAGATTGGACACAAAATTATCTGGCAAGAGATAATAACAAGCTCATCTAGTTATTGCTTCTGTAGTTTGGTGTCGGTGTTTATGATGTGGTTTACATTTTCATCTTCCACAAAGTACAAATAAGTGGTAATATATTTTTAATTCTAAAATATTGCTTATTATCAAAAATAACTCTTTAGACTTCTAAATATTCTTCTATCCTACATACAAACAAGAACAGAGGATGTTGGTCTAAAGCTGCAGAAGGAGCAGCAGAGAGTCGGTTTGACCCATCTGTAACTTGCATCGCTCTATTTCTGGCAAGAAGCTTCAAAGCTCCAGCTTGTTCTGCTTTAGACTTCCCTACACATGCAGTCAGGTTTACACGTTTAACACCATTTATGACTGGGAGTGGGCGATGTGGCCCCATCACGGTGTTTTGTAGTAGTATTGCGATAACGACAAAAGTGACGATAAGGATGCAGTACGTCTATGTTAGATAACAGTATCGCATTGATTATACAATATAAATTGATGTAAAATCAATGTGTGTCACAGCAATTAAAGCCCAACAAACACAAATATCGTTCTTGAAAAGCATTCCCACGTGTAATGTGCCTCTTTCTGACACCAATCATAAAAAGGAGTGAGATTTGCATCACTCAGCTGCAAACGGTAACTGTGCTTTCAAAGTTGTTGGTGTTTATTGATGCTTTTATTAAACAAAGAGCGGATGAAATAGTAAAACTTCCAATCTTTATAACAGAGACAGATACGGGGGGAATTAAACGTGATAACAATAATTCAAAAGTCTTATCACAGTGAGAAATTTATCACAATATATAATAAACGCTGTGATAAAAGTTCACCACTACTGCCCAGGTTAAAGTTGCCAAAATGTAAAGGTACAGAGTCCATGATCTGAACAGAGCTACTCCCAACATAGGAAAGAACAAACGGATGTATAATCAATGCATGTTTATTGTGGAACTGTGATCTGCTTTATCTTACAGGAACTAAAGAAGCACTTTATTTATTCTATCTAAAGTATTAAGATTTTGTCAGTGCATTTTTTTTCCAAACTGGTTCCACTGCCAAACAGGTGGTAACACTACCTTGGCTCCAGTTTCAGCTTTGGCTCAGTCCCAATCAAAGCTCTGGTGCTGGTAAGCTAATGTCACATAAATTTCAGCTTCAAATGTTTCAGGACCAGACCAATGGCAGAAACAAGACAGAGGACAGAGACACATAGAGAGGCAAAAATTACAAGGTTAAATGTTTGATCTTCTGAAAAGAAAAGAAGAGTCTTAAGGTGAACTGAGTGTTTATATGTTCATAAATGAACTAATTGACTCAATAAACTCTGCATGAGAAATGTTTCATCCTGACATGGTAGATTTCAGCACCATCACATGCTGTCTGCGACTTCGAATCAAAACATGGAGCTGGCGAGGAATGTGACTTTGACGTTATCGAGCACAAAAGATGAACAGTGGATGTTTGATTAGGAAAAACTCCCACAACCACATTGACACGGACAGTTGACTCCGAGTCCAGAGGAATATAAACTCCCCAGAGTGAAGGGCATTATTAAAAAAAATACTTAAAGGTCTGGCAGGACTGGACACTAGATATTTGTTATTATGAGACCTCAGAGGGAATGATGGAATGCAAGCAAGTAGGCTTCAGGGGATAAATTGTGTGTGACTTTGATGTACTACAAATAAGTTTGTTGGTATGATAGAGAGTGAATTTATATACTGCAGCGGGTCGGGGGGAGGCGGAAATGTATTCTAATAGAGAGTCTTGTCTGTCTGAGGTTCAAGATGTGAATTCAGTACTGAACTGTTTACTCAAGGGAGTTTAGTGATTTTCTCACTTGAGTTTCGTGAATTAAAAATATGCAATGGAATTTCAGACTTTATACACCTCAGACTTGTTTTATGAAAGACTGCATTTGGAAGAAATTTTTCCCTTTAAAATAAATGGGAGTTGCTAAATTTCATTCACTGTATGCACCCTCAATACGTGCATACAATGCATACATATTTACAATAGTATTTACAATAAGTTGTATTTTTCAACTTATTAGGACCATCATTCTTATCTAAAAACATCGCAGCATCACTTATATTGTTTTATTCAAACCAACTTATGTCACGTTTTAAATCACAACAGCAGTTTTTACGTCCCTTTACGAAGAGTTGGCACCACAGTTGTCACTGTCTTCTTGCTTCTGCCTATAACCTGGTCAATGTCTCACAAAAGCGTCCCATAACAATTATTATACATTTGTGTTGGTTACATGAGGTAATAGCTCTGTTTGGACGGTGATGCACACAGAAACTTTGTAGGGTAACACTTTATTTGACGGGGTGTCAATAAGCCTGACATGACACTGTCAAACATAGAACACCTGTTATGAACATGAAGGAGTCTTTGAATGTTTGACTGTTGTCACGAAGTGTCATTCGGTAAATAATGATACTTCTAAAGCAAAGTTGTATTAAAACTTACATTAAAAGTCCTTTACAATTGTCAACTTGCAGCCCATCCCAAAGTAATCCCACCCATCCTCTGTCCTCCACCATTATCAACACAGGCAGCAGGACTCCGTAATGCACACAGATACTTACACCTCTCCACCCCTCCTTCCAGCAAAGCCAGGACCAAACCCCTTTTTAGCAAGCAGCGTCACACACCATTAGCATAAAGACTGAGGATCTGCTCGTTAAGACCCGAGAGAGTATAAATATCATCAGCACCGAGCCCAGGGGACCCAACCATCACATCAGCAATCACTCAAAACTGTTAATACTGCAAGCAATGGTGTAGCTGTGACGAAACCTATGTCTTCTCTAATAATGGTAAGATAATTGGCTCAAATGTGTCAAAATAAACAATGTGCTAAAAAACAACAACTCTTTAAATCTCATTTTAGTGGTTTTAGCAAATAAAAAAAATATTGCACTATGCCACAGAAGTGCATGATTTGACATCTCCGGTTGGTCAATGAGTATAACATCCTGTTACAGTTTGACATGTGGAGATAATCATTTAAGGCACTTAGAGTAGCAAATTACACTGAGTAGTTTTAATGACTGTGTGATAGACGCCACAGCAGATGGCAGATGTTAATGTGAGCAATTGTTGTATGCAGACCTGAGATGTTCTCTGCGCATTCAGTGTCCCCCCGCCCCCTCCTTATATCAACTGGTGTTTTGCATAATGGCTGAGGAAATTACTTCCTCCTCTTGGATTGCCTATCCTTAGTCCGGCAATAGTGGGCTTTTAGGTTTTATTGCCTTTGAAGCAGCAACTACAACAGAAACAAATCTATATGAGACATGCAAAGACATGTTGTAGCTGCTGGTCTGTAGGTAGGACTTGTGATGACTTTATTATGATCTATACTGTAGTGCAAGATATAAATCTGATCTTTATTTTGTAAGTTTAGTTACTATGATCGATATGGCTCTTTGTGTATTTCACTCTTTTTTTCTTAATCTTGTTTCAGTTTTGTTCTTAGACGTTTTTACTCCCGAAGCAACACACCTCTTAATAAAAATCATAAAACATATCTTGGATGACATTGTTGATGTAATGCATTTTAAATGGAGGTGGAAAAATATCACAAGACAATTGTTTTACAGTAAATTCAAAAGCACTCCAAAGAATATTTCGGAACAAATGTTTATGTTTATGTAATTTTCCAACTTGGATAAAGCGATATTAACGTTTAAGGCTAAGCAGTCCTAAACAAACATATTTTAAGCCAAAATTGTAAACACACTTCCTAATGATAGGATTAGTTGGGAACATTGCTAATATTGTAGCTTTTGTCAATCAATTATTCTTCAAAAACAAGCCCTTGGTGGTTTTATGGAGCTCTCTGCTTTACGAGAAAAAGAGTTGAGCAGCAGGATAACAAACACTGACGACTACAAGTGACTTGTAAATGCATCATCCAGAACAGCATTTGATTCAGGTGTTATGCATCAAACCCAATAATAAGATTTAAAAGGCCTGCGTACAGTGAGACAGACGTGATTCCAGTTTAACACTTCCTTAGCGCAGCATATCCCATACTTGGGTTTAGAAAATCGTTTCCTAATCTAATTCAGTTCTGCAAACACTTTTCAGACAATAATTACCGCTCATCATCTCTGCATTTGTACTTTTTTCACCAATACTGAGCATGGAAACTCAAAACATCCTCCTTTCTCATTTGAGCTCGTCTGAGTCGATAACCACATCCTACCTTTTAGACCATGTTTTGACGACTTGAAAGGCCAGAACAAGTATTAAAAAAAATATCTCAGTTTCCATGTTCTATCAGGAAATTTTATCTCCTCAGAGTCTATGACATAAATTTGATGAGCCTCTTTCCTATCGGATAAGAAGTCACTGTTAGGTAAAGGAAGAAAAAAAGAAAAAGAAAGAAAATTCTGCAAATTTGATAACACACTGACAGGTATGAATATGAATCAGCAGCTTCATTTCTTGCCTTACCAACTGAAAATGATCTCACCTTTCCATTTGTCTCTCTTCACTCTTCCTTTCCTGGATAAACTGTGTCTCGCTTGGTGCTAACTTGCTACCTCACACTGGAACACTGGCTCCCACACACACAATATAAAACTCACTTTGCTTGTTTATGCAGCACCTAAGATTTGGTCTTATAGTCTTTTCAGGAAAACTCTTGGTAGAAATTGCTTTCACAGTCTCCTTACAGTTGGTAATCAGGCAGGTCAAATATGACCAGCTTAACAAACTGTAACATCCAAGAAGTGTTTTATAAATACCCAACAATAGGGATTGAAGTGGGTGATCTATGGCAGTGACTGCAGCTCCGTGAAAGAGGCCAAATTTCATTAGATACACTACAGATTTAGAGCATACAGTATGCTCTCGTTTCCTCTGCCACAAGTAGCTCTCTTACATGCACTAGCACCAATCCCTGCTCACTGACATCATCCTATCTGGCATGTATCACTGTGTATTTCTTATGGTGGTGTGTATTCAAAAGCATGTTGAATATACAATAACTTCATTTGACTAACAACAGTAAAACCTGGCAGGACTCACCGCCACATCCACAGGCTAAGCGCACAGCGCCATGCACATCAAAATGCAGGCTTGAGTTTCTTTGAAACGGTGTTTCCTTGGAAGCAGCGACGGTGCCAAGGCTTGCATAAGGGTGTGTGCTGAAAGCATGTGTTACTGGCATCTAATTCTGTATGGAGTAGGAGGTTCACTTAAGCTTCTATGTTACATCAACATTATAGCAACCTGCCCAGTATCGACTAGGTACCCGGTTTTATAGCCAGAGCAGCTCTAACCAGTCCAGACCTGGATCAAGAACAGGCAGTAGTGTCTGGATGGGGGGATACACACAACCGTGGCACACAGCCCACCTGGAAACATGGGTCAAGGAAATCAGATAAAGATGATAGATGGCTAGATATAGATTACATATGTGGAAAAATCCCTACTAAGTGTTTGACATGACAATGAGTCTCTTGTATCATTTGGAATTATCTTTCCCATTGCCTCGTTTCCCATTCTTCTTTGTTTTCCCATAGAAAAAAAACTACTTTCTGCACTTAGCTGTGTCTGCCTTCCTGAATTGATTGAATATTTTTTTCCTTTGTCTTAGAAAGTGCCTCCCCAGGGTGTACCCCACCTCCTGTCCAATGATTGCTGGAGTCCCTTTGAGTATAAGTGCATATGGACGGATGGATGGAACTGCTGGCTCAGCAAATGTCAGTTACCTTGAAAGTATCCCTGGCTCACTCACACCTTCTGTGTTTATATTCTTTAACGGAGCTACTGGTTGCCCTTAAGTCTGTGTACTCTTCATGCCAATGGTAAATACTCGTTGCCAAGTAATTCTGTTTTTAGCTATATCTCTTTTGCAGATGAAGTCACTGATAAAAAGAAGCGCTACCTTCAACTTTGCACCTTCTGGGCAATGTTGGCTCAGAAAGAGGGAATTTGTGCTGTAACCAGTGAGTTGCCAGTTCAAACTCCTTCTGTCTCAGTCGTTGTGTCCTTAAACGAGGCAATTTATTTATTTAATTTTTTTTAATGCTCATAGAAAGGACTCCTGGCTCATTCGCCAGTGTCTTTTCCTGGACGAGACAGTTTTTGGAAGCGGCCATTCATGATACACCTTTGCATATTCTCTTTCTGCTTCAGGTGTACACCTGTGTTTTGCCCAATGAGCACTGGAGATAGTCACCTTCACACCTGCATGAACAAGTGGGTTTAGACAATGGATAGATGGGTCGTCCTTTAGCCGAGCTTCTTTGCTTGTTAGCTTTGTTTTTCCATTCCTTTTGAGAGGATCATTGGGTCAGTCACCCTGGGTTTAAGTACATCTCTGTCCTGGATAGTGTCAGGGTAATTAGCTATTGCTTGTCATTACCTTTGCATACCAGCTGTATTTCTTTTCGATGTAAAGCACTTTCAGCACAGTGCTTTTAGGTTTGGCAGTGTCTCTTATTTCTACCTTTAATGTTGTAAACCATGTATGTTTTGCTCTACAGCAGAGGGAATTCTTGGCTCTGTTCTTCAGCGTTTAGCTGTCTCTCCTGGTCCAAACAATTTAATAATATGTTCCCACCATTACTCTTCTGTTTTCTCTTCATTTCTATTTCACACAGAAATCCCCTTTCCAGTATTTTTAAACTTGTATTTTTTGTATGTATAGATTTTTATATTGGTTCTGCTCTGTCCTCTGTACTGCTGTAACAATATAAATTTCCCCACTGTGGCATTAATAAAGGAATATCTTATCTTTTGCCTCATTGTGTTATAGTACATATAATAACTGTGTAGAGTGAAATGATTTGGGATCTTCTGGATTGCCATTTACCATAAAAAAATTCAGTGTTTACAATCTGCCTGTTTGTTTTGTCAAGTCCCTTTACATTGTATTTGTTGCAAACTGCAACCATATAAATGAAATGACCCAAATCATTAAACATGGTGGACCAACAGACAGATAATCCAATTTATAGTGTTATTCATCTAATTCTCAACAAAAGCCAACTTGAAGAACTTTCAAGAAAAGACTCAAATCTCTGCCCCCTTAAATATATTCTCATAAAACGGGTCACTGCAATTCAAGCTTTAGTTTGGGAGATGAAACCACAATCTCCAATCTTGGCTTCAATGTTGACTTGATGATAAAAGGGCAGACTAAGAACAGAACAGAACAAGCCAAGCTAAAAGAGAGGGCCAGCACCCTATCTGAAAGGTAAATGGACTAAACATACAGATGAAAGGCTCCATTGCCTGTGACAATCCAAGATGCCTGTGGCAAAGATGATGCAATTTAGCACCACTCCAGTTTAATCTTGTTTTCAATTCTCAGGCAGAATCCTTGTAATGAGACTTTGTGTGTCCCGAGTTTTGAGAGCAGAATACAGCTCCCTGCAGATGTGCTGTCAGTGAAGAGCCTCCCACGTGATTTGCACTTTTAAATATTGCTTCACTTTTTTCTGGAGGCGAAACGAGTTCTTGTCATTAAACATGAGCGTTCTCACGTTAAGTACATAGTAGCCTTTTCAAGGCGTCTTTGTAAATGTGTCGTTTCAGAGTCAAACTTTTAAATAACAGTCCGACACATTCAAGCTCTTTCGGAGTCAACTCAGAAAATGCATTAAATCTTAGCTCCATTTTCAATGGATATACTTAGAAATATATGAAAATGCTTGCAGTAAGTGATCAAAGTTTTGATTCTTGGACTTCACCCAAAAAACAAATTTACAACTTTATTCTAAATAAATGCTTATTTAGTGCCACACTTAAATCATTTCTAAAAATAACACTAATTTGACATTTAAGATGTAAATGTCATTTGTTTTTTATAATGTTACAAGAGTTATGAGTTAACGATCATACTACAGCTTAGTCAATTTGAATGCTTGATTCTGAACTAAAGTTAAATTTCATGCATTTTCCAGGAACATAGAGCCATTTTATAGCACAATCAAGAAACTATGTTGCCTTCAGTTGTGATAAAAATGTTGTGTATAAATAATTGGCCATTTTATAATTTTATCGCTTTAAATTTGAGCTCCTATTTCTTTAAAAACTCCTGCTCTTTCTGAAACTCCGCCTTGAGAAGTCATCACAACATGGCTCCTCTATTAACCCTTTAACAACGTTTTACTACCATACAACATTGTAAAAGCGCAACATTGACATAATGAGCTCTACAGCTTTGAAGTTCCACCAGGTGTTTGCTAATTGCTGCTGGCTAGTCTAAAGGAGCTGAGTGGGGGAGTCACATTCCAGGTATGTTTTGATGAGGGATTAACATTATAACTTGATGTAAAGCTCAAGAAAGTACATTTTATATAATATATTTCTGTATGCTTGTACGCATGACCAAATAAACCTTTCCCTATTTAAATGCCATACCAGGTCAGAGAACTAATCTGTTCACCACAACTTAATTAAAGCTTTTCTAAGAACACTTTATCCCAAATGTTATTTATTTGTCAAGTATGACTAACTAACTGATGTGGATGTAAAACCATCAGTTTGGAGGCTTTTGCCTTGGCTTCCACACTGAAACATGAACATTGCGCACTGAGAAAATAACTAAGCAGAGTGGCTCACCCACTAATTTCAATCCCCACCTGCACATTTTGATCATATTTAAGTAGTTTTCCTTTTATTTGATGAAGAGCAAAGGGATGATGTGAATCTTAACACCATGAATAATTACCCACAGCAGGCCTGAAAGTAGATCTGTTTCTCTGACATTATTTAGTTACTGTCACACATTTGGTGTATTCTGATGCGTTATATTTGGTTTTGAGGTCAATCTTTCTAAACATAACCCTTCATGCCAAAGTCTGCTGAAAGCTAGGTTAACATTACATCAGCGGTTGCACTGATGTTCCATCTCACTATTGATAACATATCAGCTTCTTGAATGAACATTGCAGCGTTTTACCATTTGTGACGTCAAATTGAAAACTAAGTAGTTGACAATACAAACCAACTTTTGAGGTACACAAATAATAGAATACAATGGAACAAAACAATGCAGAATGTAACTTGAATAACATTCGACAAACAGGAAAACCATGAAAGTGTCTCTAATGTTCAGCCTCGATTTTCTGTCCATTTGTTATTGGTTTGTTTTGGATGATGTGTCACCCTCGGGTCAGCTCTGTCCGTTTCCAAGGAAATGCGCTGCTGCTTAACTGTATTACTCTGTCACAACTATCTGTGCACCGAACAGGCCCAAGGGGCTAAGAGGTGATTGTATGAGCATACGTGTGTATACTCGTGTGAAAGTGTGTGTGTGTGTGTGTGTGTGTGTGTGTGTGTGTGTGTGTGTGTGTGTGTGTGTGTGTGTGTGTGTGTGTGTGTGCGTGCGTGCACGAGAAGAAAGGAAATCAGTGCAAACAGACTAGCAGATTGCCTCGGGTCAAATGTGCTGTACTGGTTAAGTGGACATCAATGATGCAATAGCCACACACCCACACAAAAGCAGGCACATCGTACCTCTCAGGTTCATCTGCCGTGCCCCGGCGGTGAAACCAAGAGCTCTTGAATTATTGATGGTGCTCTTCCATAAAGCACTGAACTTACATGAGCTGCAGGCTAACGTTATACCCAGCAGCCAAACAAAATATTTAGCCAAACTGTGATGATCTCCAACCAGCGAGGATACCACTGTCCACCAACCTCTAGGCACGTAACAGCAGAAGTAGTATTGTCGATCAACCGAGGTTGGCTTGAACCCAATTAAACTGATGGGTTTAGCTCATCAGCTCAAAGACATGAAGTCTGTTGTCCCGGTAGCTCTGAGAAAAAATGCATTTCTGCCCCGTCAAGCCAAAGTTAGCTTCTGCTGAAGAGACCTGCGACCGCTCAACACGCTCCGTTTCTTATAGTAGAGGGAGTTATAAAACACAAAAATGAGTCATAAGATGCACATAGCCGAGATGCAGCAGATTCAGAAGATATTATCTGGGTGAAGGAGTTATTGGTTTTCTGCTCTGCTTTAAGCCTTGTAATATGTGTTGCTTCCCTTGGCAATGGCAACTCAGTTGCAACTACCAAAAAAAAAAAAAAAAACGCATAAAAACAACAATCAGACAGTTTAGTAGTGAAAGGAGTGTACTTTTAAAAGTGGACGGATTTGATTTGTAGCAGTTGTGAAAGAAAATGGACTGAAACAGAATTAGGTTTTGTCTGAAAACGGGCATTAGGGCCATTTTCACATAAAAAAGATCAAAAAGCTTTTCATCACAGCAGCTTCTTGTCACACTCAAAAGAAATCCAACTTTTAAGCTAAATATGTTTTATATATTATAAAGTAAAAAGTATTTCCTTTTTTTTCCATCAGAAAGTGTCAAATTTTGCCATTTGTAATCCATGACTTCCTGTGTCCTGAGACACTTGACGAGGGAAATTATGTGAGGAATTTCCTGACCTGTGAAAAGACGTACAGCAGGATGTAATCATGAGTGTAGTTTAACACACACCAGGGTAGCAAGGATCTCTCACACACACATCAGACGGGTTACTGAACAATGTCCCCCGAAAACAATGAACCTGATTTCTCAGTGGATCATGGAGCACCTTGCTCAAGCTACCTTATGCTTCTGGAGACTCCATGCCATCTGTGGGGCGCTCTATTTAGAGAGTCTGAGTTGACGATCCCGACTGACACACTGACATATCTCTAGTTACCAGAGGCCAGGCTCTGAGTGCCCAGCAAGAGGCCAGGTATGTAAATGGAGTTTCACACTTAAAGAGCTGACAAGCAAACGACTGGTAGCAAACAGCTGCTCCTAGGGAACCAAGAAGAAATGGTAGGAAACGTCACTGCGATTGTCCTTGAAGAGTTTAAGAGCTTACGAGAAACTTCCTTTGCACGACTAATACAGTGGCTTACCCATAGAAACTTTTCACAATTTATGACAAGTGTCATTAAAACTTAAAGATGCCAGCATGCCTTTTGATGAAACTGATATAATTATGGAGAAAAAATGGTTTTCAGATCAGTAAATGTGTACATTTTGTTAGTTAAGAATTCGAGTGCAATTTTTTTTTTTTTTTTTTAACCAGGTGAACCCCATTGAGATCCAGATCTCATTTTCAAGGGGGACCTGAGCAGAAATCTGCAGTGAACGGCAACCTGGTTACAAAACAAAATTAATTAATACATATGCACAAGTATAAAACAAATTAAAAACAATGACACTGTTTAAAAGAATCTTGTTGCCTATTTTTAAGAATCGCTCGAAATAAGTCCAGTGAGGTCAGTTCTGACATCTTTAGTTCTGACTGGAGCTGATTCCAGGCTGAGGGAGCCATCACACTGAATGCTTGCTTTCCTATTTCAGTTCGGCAACGTGGAACATGCAAAAGAAAAATGTTGTTTGAACGTAAAGAATGGGAATTGATAGATCTTTGTATTGGGGTTTTATTAAGTTTTTCAATAACTGTAATAAGGTTTTATTAATTGGGACCACTGGGGTTATAACTCCTATGTTCCCTGAGGAGCTTTTTTCTAAAAATCTGCTAACGTCTGGGAGTCATGAAGTCACAAGATGGACTGCAGTTCAGGATGAAGAGAAGTCAAGGTCTGAATTCAGCTTCCCTCACTAAATGTCAAAATGTCCAGTGGGCATTTGACAATGCCTCCAATCTGCTCACCAGGAAGGGAGCGCATGAGTGACTGGAAGTGTAAAAGCGCTTTTTTACAAGTGGCAAACAGGATGCCAAAGAAGTGGAAAGGAGGCACAAAAGGTTCAGATTAAGAATGTCTTCAGTGGCACTGACCACAAAAAGCTTCAACAGAATAGGGTTTAAGTTTGGCTTTTCTGGGTTTGTAAAGTGGCTTCTTGAGATATTTTAGTTCCGCTTGTCTCAGGTGGTGCCTTACATGACGGGACAGGAACACTGACACCGAATGAACCTTATTAGCCACCTGCAGCTCTTCGGATTGCATCGGGACTTTTGCTACTCTTACCCTAGAACTCTTTCTTCAGAAAGGCGCAAACACCGAAAAAGGTTTCTCTCCTGAGAGGAAATGACACGCAACCCCAATTTCCTTTTCCACAAATTTGTTTGTGATTAATTTATCCTCAAACCATCTAGACGCCGCACCAACACTTTGCAGCTCTAATTACGAGGGAAACAATGCCAATAAGTTAAGTAAGATTCGGCTTTCCTTCATCCCTCAACAGACTGCGACATTTTTTATACAAGGACGAACGAGAGAGGCTGGTAAAGAGCAACACAGGGCTGAATGTTAGAAATGCATTCTGGCGCCATTTCATATGTGTTGAGGTCTAATGACATAAATGGCAGCAAACAAATAGGAGGGAACAGCTGGTACTCGGGTACTTACGTCTGTGTCGGGCCCCTTATCCGCCCCCGGGCAGGAGAACGTGACCAATTCATGGCACCTCTTGTGGACCACAAAACAGCAAACTGCAGAGCAAGAAAACAGGACAGAGTCAGGAAAGAGATTCAAAGCAGCAAACATTGGAGAAAGACACGAAAAAAAGATGTAAAAAGCCCTAACGTCTAGTGTTTTATAAATTATACATTAAGATGCACCAAAACATTGTGCAAAACAAAGTAAGAAACCTAAAAGAGGGTCACTTTACATATTTTTGAAATGGCCAATCATCCCTCCATGTTTGCTCATCTTGTTGTGCAAACCTTACACACAAACTCAAATATTAAAGTCCCAGCCCCACTGAAAAAACAGGTATGAACACTACAGGGAAAACAATGGTTTCATGGTTTTAAGGTCACTACAGCAAAGGTACGATCTCCCTTACTGACCAATTTACAAGTAGGAGCCTCTGTCTCAACAAAGAAATCCCTTGTATAACCCGTGTAGAAATTCAGCTGATTGTGGAGAAAACAATATGCATTCATAATGTTTATTCAGAACAAGACCATGAGGCAAAAAAAAAATATTTTTAAAAAAATTAGATATGCAATTAGAATTAGAATTGGCTGCACAGTGGCGCAGTTGGTAGAGCTGTTGCCTTGCAACAAGAAGGTTCTGGGTTCGATTCCCGGCCCCGGCCTTTCTGCATGGAGTTTGCATGTTCTCCCTGTGTATGTGTGGGTTTTCTCCGGGTACTCCGGNTGTGTGTCTCTGTGTTGCCCTGCGACAGACTGGCGACCTGTCCAGGGCGTACCCCGCCTCTCGCCCGGAACGTCAGCTGGAGACAGGCACCAGCAACTCCCGACCCCACTAAGGGACAATGGTGCAAGAAAATGGATGGATGGATGGATTAGATATGCATTTCATTTATCTGAGGTAAAGATAAGTTATTTGACATGTGCCTCCATCTTGACTGAAACGTTCATAGGTATAAACATAAACACTTGTGTGATGTTTAAATTTGAGCTCTGAATGTCGTGTGTCATTCTGTTAGCAGTTGAGGTTCAACAGTGTTCTCTTAATTTCATTCACCTCCACCCACATATCCCGTGTGGAGCGGTGCGAAGACGTCTGGTAGGAATGCTAACTCAGAAAACAGCAGAGAACCATTAAAGTTTACAAGCTTCCCAAAGTTACCCATTAGCCTTGTTCCACTGACAAAGACGCACAACATATGTCTGACAGGAACTGCTGCGCCTGTTGGCACCATTAGAGCCGAGGACACAAATGAGAGAGGCTGTGGTGTACCTTCACCTTACTGCGCATCAGGTGTCTGATTTTCAACAAGTAGTCCTCAGATGACTGCAGGAATACAGTTTCTTTATATCAAAGTAAGGCAGTGGCTGCCTGAGAGACAGACTGAAGCTGAATATTGTCCTCTCTCTGCCTGTGGCACATCAAATATTTTATACTTTACTAATACTTTAATAATGAACTGCACAGTTCATTTCACTGCATAGTCCTGCTTCTATTTATAGGAGCAGGACCAAGAGAATCATGCACAATGTCAATAAAACTGACCCAAAGACAAAACCTTGTGGGACTCCAATGGCAACCGGGGATTCTTGGGAAAGATAGTTTTTCTACTTAACAGAGAAGGATCAACTGAATAAATGTGAAGTGAACCCTGAATCCCAACAACATCCAACAGGCGACGTAACGAAACCAAAACGCCACATTTACTGCAACGTACCCTGAAAGCTGACCGGAATCTGCCTTTGATATTGTCGCCCTTCTCCACCACCCAACATTTCTAAATACACACAGACAGGCACAGTTGGCTGTCATGCATCTACTGAATGAACATCCGGGGCCTCACACTTTGAATCCTTGTGCCTACACGCTGTCAGAGCGCACAGAGCGGTTCTGTATGTCTAAGTGATAGGTCGCCGAGTACACCAGCACACAGCCAATGGAAGCAGCTGAGTCGATGTGGAGGAAGGCGCCTGTTACCGAACTGCCTCACACCAAGACGAGACAGGGAGCAGAGGCCTGACTGGGCATCATAAAAAAAAGAGAGAGAGAGAATAATAAAAACTATTTATTTTTCCCATCTGAGAGCAAATGTGTCTAATTAACTGTTAGTTCTGCTTAAGGACCTTTTTGAAAGAAAACCCTTTTTTTTTTATCTTCGACATTTTCAAGGTCAGAGCTCACCTCATGAGGTAAAAGCATCGAGATCTGCTGTTTTCAATGGTCTTCGTTTCTAGTCTCTACAAACGTCTTTTTAGTGATTTCGTTTACGTCAGCGACGTGATACAGCGACCTTGGTTGGTCGCTTCATTTCATTCCCTCTAAAAATACCAAGATTGGTTCAGAGATAAGTTCAGAAATTTTAATTCAACATCGAACATTTCCGGGCTTTTACTGATTTATCTGAACTGTTCTCTCTCCACAATGGAGAAGTTATGCAACTTGCAAGATTTATAAAAGGAAGAGATGGGTCTATAAATTACATAAAAAACATTGCTGATGTTCTCTTCTGCACACAAGGGTCAATAAATTGCAAATAAGCTCAAATACACACAAACACTGATGCTAAAGACTCCACAATGTTGATTAAATTGACAAGGCCATCTGTAGTCATAAATAGGCCTGTGATGATAACACATTTTGCAGGATGATAAATTGTCCCAGAAGTTATTGTGATAAACGATAAATGGTGATGTTTTGAGACCTTCTCCAAGTGATATAGGTGTAATGGCATAATAACACAAGAACACATTATCAAAGGTGAATAAACTTGAAATTCTAATGAACATTTAAACACTGGAACTGGAAGATGTTTTAAATATCCAAAATAACAAAAACAACAAATAAGGTTGCTTAAATTGCCTATTTTCTAGAGGCCGCTTCTAAACAACTAATTTCTAAGATCTGTATTTAATCTCTAACTATTCAGAAATGTCACTTCTTTGGTTTGTGTCTTCAGACGAATTGAAAATTGATATACGTTTCTTCACCCAGAAAGTCTCATACAGGCAACAACCTTAAAAGAAAAAACACTGAAACACAACCATCACTGCTTTCATTAGAGACAGTTATATGTATCATCATGCACTGAGTAAGGAGTAAGCTGCATAAAAAGACCTGCAATCGAAACAACTTCAAGCTCAAATGAAATTTGCTGCTGCTCCCCAAATTGGCAAGCAAAATGGCCGAAATGTTTACGGTCAAATGAGACGAACTGTTTCATCCCTGCTGAGGTGCTGGTGTCATAGTCACCAGTCCATCACAGGGTGCTACATAGAAATATTGTAGAAAAAGAAAGAGAAAACATACAAATGTGCTGTAATTTGGTGTCAAAGTCAACTGAGTTAAATCTATCTGCTGTCTGTTGTGCGATAAATCTGCATTCACTATTATTAAAAATATGCCAGGTAAATCTGATGTTGCTGACAGATTATTAATCATAACTCATGAAATTACCATTCCTCTTCAGTGTGATAATCTCTGCTGCGTTCGGACCACACATTACATTTTTCTCATAAATAATTCACAACAGCATGCTTTGTTTGGCACTTGACAGCGACATCCCGATATTACATAGCGGCTCTCATCTATATATTTTAATATATGTTATCTGTTGGATGGTGAAAAAGCAAAACGAAACGCATTCCAAATGTTTTACATCGTCACCATCACGCCTTATCTCACAGTGTGCTGTTATTTTAGATGTTTGAAATGTGGGCGGCAAAGATCCTGTCAATATTTACCGGGTTCTTTGAATTTCGGTAGCTGCTAATTCCCTTGGAAAGAAGCTTTACGCCCCACACTTTATATTAACAGGCATGTCTGGTCAAATATTAACTAATGGATTTGACCAGGCAGGGACGGGAAATAAACATAACGTCCTTTTCAACAATACTTTATTCACTTTGAAGCAAAATAAGTTAAAAATGAGCCACTTTAATTTTCCTTTGCCATGTGAAAAATTCCAGGAAAAATGTTTCGCCTTTCTTTGCCTGTATCGTCGTAAAACACACCATAAATTGTCTCATATGAGGAACGCCACCAAAGCGGAAGGTCAAAGGTTACTTCTGCAGCAGAGGATGACTTCATCGCTTGAACCACTTCAGCTCCAATGGAACTATGGCTCATAATGTAAGTGGCATCAATGCTTCTGTCTAGCTTTTCACAAGAAATGACTCGTCAGATTATAGCTAAAGGGGGAGGGAGATTAAAACAAAGGAGAACTGAAATGAAAAGCTACAAGAATGCTGCCACAAATGGACCCAGACCAGTGGAAACCCATATTAAGACTTAATGAGTCCTTTATTAGAGGCAGAGACGGAGAGCAGATGGTATCTTCACGTGTGATTCTCACTTTGGAGCACAGAGATAAAAGTGTGAGAGTGATGAGGGGAAAAGCAGAACATTCTGCTTTTCCAACAAACATTTTTAAATCATTTAATGTTTTATTCTTTTCAATAAGGCAAAAATAGATTTTTTTGGAAGTAGTTGGAGCGGTGGGTTAAGAATATCTGGAGGTGCTGCTGCTGCCTCATATGAGCTGTCAGCCACAATAAACTGCACTATTATCACAATAAAACATTAAAACTAAACGGTAAGCAAATATGGGAACTCCCTCAAGAATTACACAGGTGACAGCCTCACTGAACGTGTTTTAATGAGCCATTCAGTGAACAACACAACCATATAACTACTGAAATAATCCACTAATTGCTGACTGCTCACAGTAAGTATAGCAGAGTCTAGATTTACGGCCTGAACCCGACCCGAACCGAAATTAGTCGCTTTAATCCACATATAGTTTAAGGGGTTGACAACATACCACGTTGAGAAAAGAAATTAAGAAAGTAAGTAAGGGGCAGACAATCTTTAGACTGTAACAATGGCAGCACACTGCATAATAAATATGTCCTGCTCCGCTCCTATCAATCACACATCCCAGATGATTTGCACTTGACTCACCCTGCGGTTACAACAAGCAACAAGATGGAGCTGGAACACGTTAAACACAAGCCAACACAAATTACAGTCCAATCAGTGAAAGCTTAATTAAAATAATATGTCAGGTTTACGTCAGGTTCGAGCTTAGAGTCAACGCTAATTCGTCGGGCACAATGCGTACTGGCTTGGGCTGGGTTGGATTGGATTTTTTAGGTAGTAGGCAGGGTAACAGTGCTTTAAAAACTGGAATAAAAGTTAAAAAACACATAGAAATAACAGAGAAATTTTCAAATCAGTTCAAGAACTGCTTTAGAGAGCCAGGAGTTGGGCTGGAAACCTATTTGTATTGACATATACTTTAATGATGGCAAATCAATACAAACCCCACCACCCCGCCCCAACACAGACGTCTCGCATCACCACCAACCCCGACCCACTGGACTCGCTTTGCCTCAGAGGAGCAATCAGTCAGCCCAATCCACAGCCAGCATGAAACCATGAAACCGTAACTCACACCACCGCCAGCCAACAAGCGAGACAGGCAATACATTTCAGGAGCAGAGAACTTCCATAACTCATCCCGAACTGGAAGCCGATGGGACGCAGCTGACCCACTTCTCTGACTTAAAGGAAAAAAAAGGCCTTAGATTGTTAATGTCAGAGCTGCAGGGAGCAATCTTTTTATTTAAGAGTCTCTGTCTGACACATGAGTAAGGTGTGATGCCCATCTTCTGTTTATTCAAATTTAGAGATGACTCTTAGTGCTCAAGTTCTACCAATATTTATTAATATCCACTAGAAAATATTTACTAAATCAATAGTAGAATCAATTTTAAAATCTACGAAGACTCAACATAGGAAAGTAAAGACTAAAGTCTTCTTTTAAAATGTTGAGGGGAAATTCTTCCTTCATAAATCTTTGAATACCAACAGCTACTTTTATTTCCAAAGGAGGTTAAAATGTAAATATGCAGTTGCAAGCACAGTGCTGCCCACTTCCTGTCAGCATGCAACCTCATCTAGTAATGTAAGCCTTTACTTTACCTAACCCTATGCGTCTTCTTTTGTGGTATTTTTGCCTTCAACCTCTGAAAGTTTGTTACCGTGTTTTATCATGAAATATTCACCTAGCCATAATCTTGTCCTGCCTCTTTCTTGACATTAGGAGCTTCTTAAGTTTCACAATTTTTATTTTTTATGAAATTCTTGTCTTAGAATTTTATTTAAAAATTTCTTAGAATTTAGAATTCGTGGAATTTAGAATAGAATGATTCATCTCATTTCATGAACCACATCTATTACGACAGCTAAAAAATTTAACTGTGAATGATCCCATTTGGTCTTCTAATTATTCTAGCCCTCATTATGTTGGTATCTCAGTCAAATATATCCGCTGCTTCGCTGCTTTTTTAAAAATCTTGGTTATGATTTTCTTGCCATTCCTAAAATGCTTCTTAAGTTAAACACTGATCAAATTCCACAGCTGGTTTTAGGAGTGTGAGACTTTGCTGCCCCTACACAACGTCGGGACCCGCTTGCTTTGAGGGAAAAGACAAAAAAGGAGGTCAGCTGAGGAAAACAAGAAAAGAAAAAAAAGATTAACGAGGTTGAAACTCTGTGTCTTCTGGGGTTCTCATTAGCGACCAGCTGTTTGTGATTGGTTTTCCCAGTGGCCTCGCTCTGAGGGGCGACACGAGTTTCACACACGGACCGCTCAACACCACCGATGAATCTATCAGGAGGCAACAACACAGTAATGTAGCTAATTGTACCTGAATTATGCTGAGAGCATTATGAAAATTGATTGCTACTTAATTTCTAAATTAGGACAAATGAAAATAAATAAATACAAATAAATAGCAAAGCTTCAATGCAACTAATACGAGAGACTCTTTAAAAAAAATGACATGTTGAGCTCTTCAGAGGCATTTTTTATTTTATTTTTAAAAACAATATTAATATTACAGGTTATGACACAAAAAAGTAGTAGCAATACGTCTGGATCATACGAGCCATGCAAAATGTCATAATTCAGACATTTTCCAAATCTAAGAAATCAGATGTCAGAAATTAACTTTAACTTAAAATTAACTTTTGATGCTGAAGTACCTCAGGACAAAAATAGCATCCTAGTGCTGTTTGACTCATGCCACTGAAATAACTGTGCCATCAGTCACACTGGATCAACAGGATTTACACAGAAAGTAGGAATTTAATGAAGCTCTTTAAATCATTACTTATAATCTATTGCAATTATTTTTATCTCATATAAGATAAAATAAAGGAAGTTCACTTTACAATCCACTTGAGAAAATGTATTTCCTCCAGTTCAAATCTCCTTCCTTGTTTTTTCTTCAGACAGGAAGTTACAAGAAAGTAATCATTTAAACTGTTTCCTTGTACATATGGAAATGTGATTTAAAGCAGCTGCACCTTTCTAATCAAACCAGTACAAACTCAGTCCGCTTAAAACTGCACCTATTAGAAAATGATTCCACCAGATTATTGTCGGTGAACATCCACGGAAGCATCTAACACATGACTGATTTGTTCCAGTCGCAAATCTTAAGACTGATCACTGTCACGGCTACCATTCACATCCATTTTGTCATCTACGTCACTGGTGTTACGGCTCGGGTGGAAACCAGGTTGAACTGGCTCTGACACACGTTTAGCAGCTCAAACGCAGCTAAAATGATTCAGGGTGTCGAAATACATCAGAAGTTGCTCATCTCCCCTGCAAGAAACACAAAATCTTACCAAGTATTTTTTGTCCAGCTTATAGTGAAAACATCTTAGTATGTGAAGTAAGACAAAACTAACTTAATATTAGGGAATTATTGGCTTAAAATAAGCTTTTATAACTTTCTGAAAATGTACTTATAAGTTAGAATGCTTGAGATGAGACAAGCATAAGACATTTTTATCATAAACCTGACGAAAAAAAATACTTGGTAGGAATTTTTGTTTTCAATTAAAACCCGTCTCTTACAATATACTGGTTAAAAGAATGATCCCACAACCAATTGCCAGTCATGGCTTCCTGGCAGCATGCAGGCATGTATTAAACATGTTGCTGAGCGTCACAGCAGCTGATCCAGTTCGGCAGGTAAGGCTGAGGTAGGAGGGCCTGGTCCTGCTCGTCCCTCAGCTGTCCGTCTTAAATTCACGGCAGGATTTCACCACAGCCTCTATTTGACTCGGCATCGACCTCTGGAAGAGCAGCTGAACGCCACCGCTGCACTCTACTCTTTTTATCATCGTTCTAGGTCGAGCTAGAACCCGGTTTCCATGCGTTTTACGAAAGCAGTTTAGGCTTGCACCATTCCTGGTATTTTTTATAACGCCATAAAAAAATCTGTCTGATAATCCATACTAGAGCAAGACAATCCATCTAAAGTGTTATGGGTTTTCCCTGAAATTGAAGTGGTATAATAAGAAATCTCAAACAATAAGACATGTCTCCCAATGGAAGCAAGAAAATGAGGAAATACACACATCCTAACGTTAACATGTATGCATATGTAGCGCATTTATGTCGCCATAATTCTCATTCTATACTTTAAAAAGTATACCAAACATAAACTTCCATATTTTCAAATGCATATGTTTGAATTTTATCCCAGTTATTATACCATATGTTTAGATTCAGTGTATGAATT
This sequence comes from Micropoecilia bifurca, assembly GCA_903067075.1. Classification (NCBI taxonomy): domain Eukaryota; kingdom Metazoa; phylum Chordata; class Actinopteri; order Cyprinodontiformes; family Poeciliidae; genus Micropoecilia; species Micropoecilia bifurca. The sequence continues at coordinate 22,135 of CAEGAF010070062.1, read as the reverse complement.
TGGTAAAGTTATCAGGCTAGTTATCTTTTATGCTGGCTTGAGGTGGTTTTTGACAGAATTTTTCAGAATGCCAGTTTACTTGTCAAAATAGAAAAGAGCAGCCGAAGTATCAGCTTAACTCCGAATGAAACTGCTGCACCTTTGCTTTTTTAAAAAACGTATTTATTTATTTTTTAAAACTGAAGCAGCTGGATATTAGTTATGATTTTCAGTAACAGAAGTAGCGGTAGTGAGACTGAATGCAACCTGGATGACAGCCAACGCTGGAGGAAAAGGAAAATAATAAAGTTATTTTGGTTCATATTTCTGTGTGTGAGAGAAAAGGTTTTCACACTGTTTTAATTGCTGAAAGCCTCAAGAGTATTAAGACCAACTGTAAAAAAGATACAATTTTTAAAAAAGCTTTTGAGATTATTAAAATATTGGTCTAAAATGAAAACATTACACATACGGATACTGTATGTGTAATTTATTTATTTCTGAATAAATTTCTGTAATACATTTCTGTAAAATAAATTTCTGTGATAGATTTATTTATTTCTGAATAAATGTTTTTGCTTCAGGAAAACCTCTACATGTTGAGACCTCATATCTATATCCAATGCTATAATGGATCAGAAATTACTCAATTACTGATATTATGAAATTCGTGATCGCTAACGTGAGCTATAATTCAGATGGAATTGCTTAATTTGTGTGCAGAAAGGAGGTAACTATGCCTCCGATTACTTCACGCAGCTCCCATTTTGCTGGTTATTGAATTAAGTGACTCTTACTGAGGGGCACACAGATGGGCTTTCATACACTGGGATTTGTAGTCTTCTCATAAAACTGGTTTTGCCTGCTAAATTGCTCACAGTGTGTGTGTGTGGGGGGCGGGAGGATGCGAGAGAGGGAGTGTGCTTGTAAAAATCACTGATTTTTTTTTTTTTTTTTTACTTCTCCAGATGCTGCTGCTCTCTGCTAACTGGCCCTTGATAAATGCTTGACTGAGTCCTTTCAGGTAAAGAAAGTCTTTTCACACATGACCAATTTGTTTTGAAGCTCCAAGGGGCTTTGGGGATTTAAAGCGGTTCATTCAATTGCTGCTAATGGCTTCGGAAAGAGGGAAATCAGCGGAAAACAAGGATAACTCTGAACGGCGCAAATGAGTACAGCAGCACCGAGTGTCTAGCTACAAACGTCTAATGGAAGTGGCTGTGGCTCTCATTTCCTCCTGAACGCTGCTACAACTCAGAGTAAACTTTGACAAAGTTCAGGACGCACTCAAGAGAACAGATGAGCCAGTGATTTCAAAAATAGCGCCGCCGTTTATACACGCGGAGGAGGGACCTGAAAGAGTGCGGACAGAATCATTCTCCCCTCGCTGGCAGAGCCGAGGCGCCGAATCAATTTTGTGCACGCATAATTCATTCTGATGAGAATTGAGCCGGCATAAAAAGTTAGTGTCTTTGGTTGCTCTGGGTGAGTTAAATAGCTGGAAGCTATGAACTCTGGGAACTTTCGGTGAAGTGAGAATTTAACAAGCGGTCCTGTCTGAATCTGAGAGGGAGATTGTAAGAGAAATGACTGAACTCTCTCACCTCGAGTCTCAAAAGGTGTTCAGCATATGCAGCCACACAAAGCAATCAGTACAGCGCCAAGAAAAAGTATTCAGACTCCGAGCTTTTGTCGTACTCTCATCTTCTTTTGCAACCTTGAATCTCATTGGATTATGTTGAGATATGAGACTCAGGTTGGTCAAACAGAGTGATTAGCTGTTCTTTTTACACCTCAAAGTCTGAGGTTAGACTGAATGCTTAGTTGTTTTCACACCTGGTTGACTCGGTTTGATTGGGGGGCCAAAATTGCAACACTTGTTACATTTAGAGCTGGCACACCGCACTGTGTCAAACAATCCAAACCATTTGAAAAACCCATTCTCCCACACGCCTGTCGGAGGCGCCGCACCAAGAACCGCTGAAGAAAACACCACAATAAAACCTCGGAAGAAGACATGAGCGCAACTTCCTTCACAAAGTGAAAAAGAAATGGATTGGCATCAGATTTTAGTGGTTGTGGGATTTCGATTGTCTTTGGTAAAAGACCACGAGTTATTTCTGCTGCTAGCGATAAACTCAAACCAAAAGAAGGTAATGCTCAACATAATTTTAACACTGCTTTAAGGAGCATCCTTATCTTTTCGTTGTGTCCTTACTCGTCTAATTCAAGAGTGAAACACAATCATTGCATGTCTTGAAGTGATGTTGCTGCTTTGCAATTAGCTCCCATTAAAATGTTATTTAGAAATATCATCGCCAAGCCAAACACAACTGCACATAAAAGCAACACCAGTTTATTAAAACAATCAGCCCACAGCTAACAGTACCTCTGTATGACTATAGAGAGGCACAAGTCAATTTCAGGACTTTTTTCTATTTGAAAGAAATTCCTTTTTCAAAACCTTGTTAAAACAAAGAACAACCTTAGATAGACGATTCTTTGTTCGTCTGCCCCAATGCAGATGAAAGCATGTGCTGCTGTTTTTCCACCAGAGGAGGACCTTAAAACAACTCTGCAGCTTTCCCTCCCAGCAGGCTTCCAGGGCCAGGCCCGGCCTCCTGTTCCAGACCCAGAGAGCAGACACAGCTGGCTTTACTTTAGATTTTTTTCTCCACAGACAAGCCGACACCAAGCATGCAGATTTTGGTTTAGCACTCAAGCTGCGGCACATTTAAGACCAGTTAGAGGCGATGGCAGTCTTTGGTTTTAAAAGGTCTTCTACTAAACATGAGAGTGATGTAGGTTCATGTTCTGTAAACATGAGCAAAGGTGGAAAATACAGCTCAACGCAAGCCGCATGAAGTCATTACCAAGAGCTGACTGTAAGCATTCGGAACATTAAAACGCCACATTATTATATTTATGATGAAAGCGGTATCAGTTTCACAAGGGGATTTCCAGTCACTCTGAGCAATCAGTCTTATTTGGTGAATTAAATCTGAGCTATAACGCTCATGATGGGCCGTAGATTTAAACCATTTCATCCTATTGGATTTTTGCTTGAGACTCTTATTTTGAAGAAAGAAAGGAAATAATGTTTGAGTGAACTTGTCTTGTTTGTTGTCAACACTTATTATTTTTAGAGGAAATCTAAGTTGGGGTGGGCATTTATCGTATCGTTTAACATTTATCGTGATAAATTTGTGATGAAAAGTGATGAAAATTATATTTTTTAAAAACTGTCCAAAACTGTCCGCATTGAAAAAAATCACAGATTTTTTTTTTTACTTCTCCAGATTGGAATTGTTAAGTTTTACTATTTTCTCCACTGTTTCTGCTATGAGAGCATAAATAAGTATCAGTAAATTTAAAAATATGTGTGCAGTTTTAGTGATACAAATCACATTTCTTTGTGACTCTTAAAGAAGAATGTTATAAACAGGTGTGTGTTTTAAGAACAGTATGACAGAAATTAAACAATGCCTCAAATTATTAAATCAGTTTCTGAACTTGATATATTTTGTCTCACTGGAAAAGGAATGCATCAATGTCAACATTTTGGTCAATATTGATATCCAATGTTAACATTGTTGCCATGGGCGATACTATTACATTCTCTTTCTCTATCATTTCTTCGCTTCAGTTAAACCTCCCACAATTCTTTGCTGTATCACTCTCACATGCCAAAACAAATCCCACCTGGTCCACCTTTTTTATTTCTTTCCCAAAACTCAGACACAAGTGACAACAAGATGGAAATAAACATTGGTTATTAATATCAGAATTGCTTTACTTATGGGGCCAAAACTGATATTTTTAAAATTAACAAACATCCTTCAATACCAATGTTAATGTCAATCTGTAAAATCATAAACATCCCTTTACAGTGACAAAGAAACTCACACTAGCTTCCACTGGAACTAGCACTAAAATTATTACTATTATCATTATATACCTGCTATTGAACATAAAGACAGTCTAAAACAAGAACTACATTAATTAACTTACAATCTCAAGTTATTTAAGAAAACAAACACAGAAATCATTAAAGTTACACACAAATGTAACTATTGATGAATTGGGAGTGTTTTGGGTGCGTTGGCTCAGTGAACTCTCCAGCAACCTTGACCTGCCTGAGATTTGAAGTCACTGATAGGGGAGAGTCTTAATTGGATTTCAGAAAGGCGGGGCTAATCCACCGCAGAGCCTGTAATCTCTCAGCAGGACGAGGAAAACACACCCCACAGAGGCAAGAACCGGCGCATCTGCTCAGCGTAAAATGCTCAGGAGCAAAACATATGATCATGAAATATTTATAGTTTCCATATAAACATGCAGTGACAAATGGCCAGATTTACTTGGGAGCACACAATGGAATGTGGAAAAAATATTTATGCCAACAACTGGCATTAAAGCCCTCTGAATTTATGAAAACGCTCTGACCGTATTTCGCCCACACGGCTGAGATTAAGCTTGTTAGAGAAATACCAAATAGAAGATTTGACTAAAGCAATGTTTCACAATGAAAGCAACCAAACAAACTCAAATAAAGACTAAAGCTTTCCTCTTTTCCCTTATCTCCATTATGAAGGAATCGGTTTTTATCCCCCATCAGTAATTTAGACATTTCCGTCTCCGGATATAAACACTGTCAGGCAGACATAAACAGTTTTAGGAGAATTGATGTGAAATTTCTCGTCAATTTTTACCTGAAAGGCAAAACTCGCGTTGCCTCTGGATTTGATTAGGTTGTTTCATTCAGGCTTTTATTATGTTTGGGAGCATATGTGTGTAATATTTTTTATCCAACATATTAAAGTAAGTCTCTGCAGCTCATATGCAATATTATGAAATTACACCCATTGGGTATTCATTATTTATACTGTGATCCTGTATTAATATTATACTAAGCTGCAGGTCTTTTTTTTTACCCTCTCTGGTGCAGCTGTGGTTCGGAAAACACGGGTGATGACGCTAAAGTTCATTTTTAATACCCGTATGAACGTACTTTTGTTCCCATTTGTCCCGTTGCCTGTTTTCAGTGCAGAATTATCCTCGTTTACGGTATAATATTCACCTGTTATGGTGGAGTGTGCTGCAGTGCAGGGAGATGTATAAATAACAGCACGTCTTTGTGCGTCTCCATCTAATTAATCAGCTTCTGCCTGCTTTTGTGCAATTATAGCTCAAGAGCTGTTTCAGCGAGAGCGATGCGAACAGCCAACTACCGGCCTCCTTTTGGATCGACAACAAGCCCAGCAGGAGGGGGACGGGGGGGGGAGGCCAAAAGAGATTTAAACATTGAATTTGATAAACAGAACAGACAGTTGCAACCAATTTCAGGTTTAGTGGCAGCAAACAAACATTGATGTAGATGTTCTGATATATTCAAGCCTCCCTTCAGTGAGTTTGAACCTGGAGGTGCAAACTGGAACTGAGCAGGACACGCGATGAAGGATCCGCAGACAAAACAGTCATGGCTTCCCGGTGACATGTGACAGGAAGAGGTTCAAAGGAGACAAAAAGCTGAGTGAGCTTTTGTACCGACAATATCTGTTTGATTCACGGAGCTTCGTGTGACACAGGAAGTGCAGCTGATTGAAGATGATGTGGAAATAAAGTCTACTTTCCTCAACAGTAAAGCACGGCCGCTGCAAGGCGGGTAATTAATGAAGGTGGAAACTTGAGCAGGGGAGCTGTGGAGAGAAAATGAACTGCTTTCTATTTTTTGCCGTCGGATCTGCGTTTCGTCCGCAGCGGCGGCGACTCCTCAGATCAACTCTGGATTCGGCCAAAACTCATCGATCGCTGCGTTTCATAGTGCTACTCTGGAACATGAATTAGACGACCACGGCAGAGCGGGACGATGAATGGAAAACGGGGGTGACGACCTTTCAGTGAAAAATAGTTTTAGTGGCAGCAGACTGGAATTTCACTGCTTCCTCTTACCTTAAAAAAAACCATGAAAACAATTCATTCCTCTAAGCAAAGGTTAGCACATGAAGTAGGTCATGGGACAGAAAGTAAAATCCTTCACATTTATGAAAAAGTACAATGATCCCGCTGTTATTTTTGTCAACATGATAAAATTATAATCATTGAAATGATATGTATTCCCTTTTTCACAGCTGCAATTGTTAGCTTACTTGCTAAAAACAGGTTTATAAACAGTGAACAGTTGAACAATGAATCATTAGTCGACACGCAGCCATGTACAGAAAGTACCCACATCCTCATACACAGTGGTTTAAAGTTCATCATCCCATAGAGGCTAGCACTGGAAGAGGGAGAGGTCATAAATAATAATAATAAGAAGAAGAAGATTACAGGGTGTGGCATCAAACACGCTGGTCTCTGTCACCTCCATTACCCTGAAGTCTGTAAACGACAAGGTAAGATGTGTTGGAAGCTGCACAAATTCCTTTATCCAAACAGCTTAACGTGGGCAAAATGGTTTATCCAAAGGAAAGTTGACATGATTCTTTAGGCATAAACTGAGCTGACAGGATCAACAAGGGCAGAAAGGTGGAGGTGATTCTTCAGGTGTGATTGGGAATGTTTGTCCTGAGGGCACTGAAAGTACTTGATGTCAGCTGAGCTAAACACAGTTCAATGCAACGTCTAACAAAGGCAGATCGACTAAATTAATGTTGCAATTACACATGGCGCTAATAGATTCCAGCCCTAATTTAAAACAGCGCCAAGCAATTCATCAACTGCTTTTGTAAAGGTCAATGTAATACATCAGAGGAGATTTTTCAAACTTCATATCTAAAGTTTAAAGTAAAGAACTACAATGGCTTAAAGAACTTGGGCAAAGAATTAGCTCTTCTTCTGTCATGAGCCAAAACCCGGCTCAGGATTTGATGCACTCCAAACCAATTTGTTACATCTAGTCATTAAAATCATTGACTGCACCTATATTTAAAAATAATAATAATAAGTTAGCATATTTTCAACAGGAATCGCTGAAAACCTTGAATTTTTGTTATTTAATTCATACTTAACATCCAAGAGTGAACATTTGTCAAAATACGACGACAAATGTGAAAGAAAAACATGTATTTTTCCGAAACGCACCGGCATGCAGGGACACTAAAAGCTGCGTGCACAGCAGTCAACCAGATGTCAAAAAAAAGCAGAGAAACACGTCCGTGCACTCTGGCACCCAGGACGTCGAGAGACGTGTAGGAAGCATAAGAGAAAGTCAAACCACAAAGAAAATAATTAGAGGAAGTGAAAGTTAAAGTGTATGAGAAGAAAGTGAGAGAAGGAGGCAGCACGTATTGGAACAGAAATTTAAATAATTCCTAGCCAGACGTGAGTAAGAGCAGTCGGTATAAAAGTCTGATGTTTCCTCAGGTTTGGTGCAAACCAGAGAGCCTGGGTGGGAAGGGTGAAAACTCGCTCTGATACCACAAGTGGCACCTTGTGCTGCAGCTCACAACCCTCTACTTCACAAAGTGCTTCCCCTGTTCCTTCAGCTCCCTCGGCTGTGGTCAGCTGGCTAGGAAAGCTGCCTATTGTGGTTCTTCCAGCCTGCAGTCAGACAGGACATTACACTCCTCAGCCGTGCAGCGAGTGGGTCTGTGTGGGTGGGTGTGTGAAAATACGAGGGGAGGTGCGCACCACGGAGCTGGAGACGCTCCAAGTTGTCCCTACAGGACTGTTGCCACTTATGTAACAACTCCTCTTTTTTTTCTCCTTTCTCTTTTACTCTCTTCCTTCTTCTCTTCTTTTCTTACTTCCACGTTTTGTGCTGGTCCGGCGGCAGATTTATCTCCAGCCCGCCATCATGCTTGTTAACGCCGAGCAAACAAAGGCTTCGTACTTCACTGTCGCAGCGCGCGACAAATGCCAAAGCAGGGGAAAGAAAAAAGAAAAAAAAGGCTCTGACAGTTACTCTGTGGTTTTGAGAAAATAGCATTAGCCCAGAGAGGCAAAAGGGAGCACAGCAATGAGGAGGCTTGCCTCGCAAGGCATGCTGCTGAAATCAACCACATCCTTTGTCAACAAGGCAAACAAAAGGTAGACGGCAGAAAGAAGGCTTACCGATGCAAATAGGGAGGTCATATGACTGTGGAGCCTACGGTGCACACAGCCTAGGACTACTGTTTGCTTGGCACAGTCAAAGGCTTTGAGTGACACATTGGAGTTATTGTTTCCTCCACAACAATCTGTCTTTTATTAGGGGGAAGAATAGAAAACAACAGTGAAACAGACTAGACAATCTTTGAGAGGGCCAGTGTTACATGTTTTCCTGGCCGTATTGTGCCATTTTATAGCATGGTCAAGTCGCTAAGTTAACCCAAGTTGATTAAAAAATGCTACATATGTCAAATATGACTTGAAAGAAATGTGACTTTATGGTTTAACACCTTAAAATTGGGCCTCTGTCACTTTAAAAACTCCTCTTTCTGAAACTCCACGATCAGGAAGTCATCACTATATCGCTCCTCCATTAACCCTTTAACAAGGTTTTCACCAGAGCTGAACAGAGACTTAGTTCATATAATGAGCTCAGCAGAGGAGAAGTTGCTCCAGGTATTTGCTAATAGCTGCTGGCTAGTCTGGAGGAGCTGAGAAGGAAAGTGGGGGAGGGCTGTTCTGTGAGACAGAAACTTAACACTGCAGCTCAGAGGAGGAGGTACATCTCGCAGGCGGGGCTAGGTCCACCAAGGGGTTTTGCACAGTCAATGGAGACATGCTTAATATGAAATTTCTTTTGCGACATTTTAAGAGTTCACTCAAAATTAGCATGTACAACCGGAGGACAAGAGCCAATATGCCGAGTTCTGGGTGTCAGAGCAAGTTCACCCTCAGAGCAGTCTGCAAGATGCTAAAAGAAGTCTCTAAAAACACTACCATGTCATCACTACAACTACTGCAGGCTATTGGTTCTTTTGATACCAAGGAGCATGACTGACAGAATTATTTCCGTAAAAAATTACAATAAAAATACTGGTTGTATTGGTTCCAAAACAACTGAGATAAAATCTCCAAAACATTTGATGCACCAAATTACACGCTGAAAAATGACATTTTGCATTAGGCTGGAATATGAGGCTAAAACTGAATAATTTGGACACCAGAGACAAGACGACGCTTGGTGCGCTCATCTGATGATTTCTCTGCCACCAAAAGTGAGGCCGCTAAAAGACAGTTTAGTGTCCGTCCATATCAGCCTCCGACTTCCTGTAGCAGAAAATAATAACCAGTAATGGGAGAGCAGGAAGGAGGGTATTTGTGCAAAGGAAGCAGTGACTGATTGCATGTCAGGAAATGGGCGTGTTCCAGTTCATCTCCATAACAGCCAGCTGCCAGACTCCACAATGCCTCACTAAGTGATTGACATTAAAAGCAGATTAATCGAGACCATCGTTCACGTGCGACACAAAAACGGTAATTGACCGCGTTTTGAATTCAGGTGGACGCCACACACACAAACAAAAACGAATTAAAAGAATTACGCCCGCTCATCGAATGGCGAATTTGATGCTTTGGATAGAGAGATGAGAATTGAGTGATTATGCAAATTAAACATCAGGAAGGGAAGGACTTTTGAAGGAGTGAGGAAACAATAGCGAATAAAATCAAGACAGCCCTTAGGTGTGGAACAACACGACCTTACAAATCACTTCAAAAACACCCCAAAGACCAATTAATAGAACGGCTTATTATCTATCTTAGAAACGGATTGCTGCCAGAAGCAAACATAGACTTACAAGGAGGATTATGTGACGGTCAAGATGGAAAGACGGAACAATAAGTCAGTAAAATCATTTGTTCCTCTGAAGCCACTTTAAACATGAAAGGAGAAACATTTCACTGCCACAATCAAAGGAACTTTTCTGTTTGCTGGCTCTAAAAATGTGTTAAAGTCAGACTAAATGGACAGCAATTTAGGAGCAGAAACATATGCACATGCAAAGATGTACTAAATAAGGTCATAAAAATGAATTTATGTTGCAACCATCGCTACAACAAAGACTAAAGTGAAAATGCAATGTAGGCAAAAGGGACTGAATCTCTTTTTCCCAAAACACCACACATCGACATTCCCTTGTCTATTTACTAGAAGTTTCAAAAGGCAGCAGTCATAGCACAGCGTTATATAATGGGACACATTAAAAAGCAGAAGGTGAGCTAATCCTCATGTATAAAATACATGTAGGAAAGTGAACAACAAAATATTTCTGCTGTCCAGCAGCCATTGTACAGCACATACAGCGGTAAAACCAGCTCGCCAAATGGCCTGGAGCTCTGCTGGGGTTGCTAGGTAACGGAGTAGCGCCCATCAATTGTCACTGAACATTTGGGAGGTTTTTGAAACGTCTTGCTTTCCAGACACCAAAAACATGTCAACTTATTGCCAAAAGGAGGCTGGGTGTTTTTGGCTTTTTTTTTGTTTTTTTTAAAGTGCTTGGTCTGTTTGTAGAAGCAGCAGGAAACCAAATACATGTACAAAAAGATTGTACATGTGAATTTTACATAATATAATTCTCTCCTTCAGACAGCACATCACACACATCACTATGTGTGTGACATGAACAATATTACAGTCATCCAGTTTGCACACAAATTATTAGGAACATCTACGAGTGGCTTGCTTCCTGCCCATTTGTTTCGCAAAACGCTATGAATAACACACACGTATTAATTTATAAACACAACCTTCATCTCCACCATCTGAGCCGCGTCAAGCACCAGGCACGGGTTCACACCCACTTAAGTTGTGCATTGTCGTCTAGAAATGTCGCACGGCGACTGAAAACACACCCCATCGCTATTTTTTTTCCCTTTCTTTTTTGAAGGTGTCACCCTTTAACCACCAGAGAGCCGACACAGAGGGAGGCGAGCAGCCGCAGCAGCCAGTGTTAAATGGTGAGATGGAGGGTGGGGGGGCAGAGGGGAGAAAGATGAGGGCGACGATGCTAAAATTAGCACCCTGTGAGAAAGTGACAGATGACCTCATGCTGGTTTTCAACTCGCCCTGACACAGAAATCTGGTCGTCTGGCAAAGTGGCCTATCCCTCTCTGTGCTCGTCTGGCCTTCTTCCTGCCTTCATTAAATATTTATTTTTATTTTGCGGCTTCCAGAAGTCCTGGTGAAAAAAAAATTATTCTGATATATTCCCCACCTCTTTTGGACTGCAAAGTGGAAAACTTACTTTGCTTCGAGGACTATCCACTGAAAAGAGAAAAAAATTTAATTAAATTTAAAAAAGGTGTTTGTCACAAAAAGACAGAAATAGAGGCTAATAATAGCGTTGAGGTTAGACGGCTCAACGCTTACACATTCAGTAAAGTTCCGAGTCTTGTTTGGAGACTCACAGCCCATCTCTGGTTTCTATTTTTTCCCAAGGATGACACAAACCCTCCCTTTTCTGACAACGTAGAAAAGAGGCACATCCCTAAACAAACCTCCTGATTAAGACTCTGCATGCTGACCTTTTTCCTCTTTCCAGCGCTGCTCGCACACATAAACACGCTGGTGGACAACGCATCATTATCTCCCTGACACTTCCCTGAACAAAGTTCATTTCGCAGGGGAGAGAGAGAGAGACAGAGAGAGAGTTGACAAATGTATCAGGCAGTTTCTTAGGCCGTTCCAGTGCCCCTTTCCTGTATCAAATGCCACACAGTCGCGTCCCTTGAGGCAAAATAAGCTCAATTACCGGGTTGTAGAAATCCGAGCGACACGCAGATAAAGCAGACAGGCGGTGTCGGAGCGGTGGTTGCAAGGGAAACGACAGGGAGCCGTCGGTTTGTGACGGTGACGCCGGAGCTCGTTATCTGCGCCGGCAGCAGAGCTGAAGCATGTGTGGTCCGTGTTTACGTAAGGTGTGTGAGCGGGGGACCCGGCTGAGGCTGACGGAGTGTGTAAAGTAAATAGGAGTGAAAGGTGCCCTTCGTAATGGAGGAGGCCTTTCATCACAGCCTCACAGGGTGGTGGATGCAGTGCTTAGCTAAATATATTCACACCCATTCTCACACATTTCCACACTGCAACTAAAACTTTGAAGCCATAGGTAACTTTTATAAATAAAATACAAATAGTCATTTTTTTTTACATATTTGTTAAAACTGTCACAGTTTAATATGAGACAGAAAAATTTGAAAAAATTGAGCTCTGGTGCCACTGCCATCTACAGAAATACTGCGCTACCTGTCGGAAACAAACTTGTCAATAACACTTGTGTATGTGCTGTTCAGTGTGCTAGTGGTGGAGACGCAACCTATCGTTACAGGAAATATGTTTATCCGCCGTAATTGGTGGCTTCGCCAACTAGCTTGTGCATTCGTGGAAGGCTCCACTGTGGGGGAGAAGATATAGAGTAGCAAGAAGCAAGCAGAAGGGTATGAGCAGTGCATACATGAGCATGACAGATAGCGCTAAAACCCTCACCCGACTCTGACTGGTTGTTTCTGACTAAGAGCGATGCATTTCTGCAATTGGCAGTAGGATCACAGTGACAACTATTTTCTTTTCTTTTTTACAGATTAGACCGTTTTTTTTTAATATGTAAAAAAAACAAACAATTTTTTTATAAAAGTTACCTACTGTAGCTTTAATGTGTTCTATTGGAAATGTATGCAACAAATCTGCACAAAGTAGGGCATAATCATGAAGTAGAAGACAAAAAAGCACATGGTTCTAACCAATATGAAGTCACTCTTATGGTTTGGAGGAAGGTTCTCTGGTCAGACGATGCAAAAATAAAGCATACAACACATCCTACCGCAAATGCTCTGTTCATAATCAAAACTTTCTACAGTGGTTCAGAGTGCTTTAACTCAATAATATCAGCGCTCCAGCTCAAGACGGCGCCTCCAGCTCACTAACAGAGAAAATGCTGTGACTAATTTTGTGCAATGGCCCTTCGAAATGAGCTCAGGGGTGGACCCTAAACACTAAGCACACATTCATTCGATGCACTAAATGAAGCCTGGGGGCTGACTAGGAATTAATAGTGATTGTGAGAAAGATTCATCAGCTTTTACTGCTAATTTTGGGTTTCGCAATTACCGACAGCGTTCCCGTCCTTTTGTCTTTGGGATTGTTATCGCCTACTTTTAACAGCAGCAGCGACGCTGGTCTTCGGTGAGGATAAACCCACAGCCACATCTCTTTAACAGATCTCAAAGTTAGTCAAGAAGTGAGCATTTATGTTTTCATTACAAGGGAGAAAACTGGGGCAAGTTAGCAGGAAAACATGCAAATTCGACGAGCGAGATTTTAAAATAGCCACATGTGGAAACTAACAACAGAACAGGATTAACATCATAGCCTGTTAACTTATCCTTTAAGTATTTAAGTTCAAGCAAAGACAAGAGACATTCTTAAGAATCTTTATGTCCCAGGCAAACACTACACACCTTTCATTGGTCTGGCTAAAAGAGGTTGTCACAGAGGCTAAACAGTCAGTATGTATCCTGCAGAGAGGGCTTTGCTGCGCAGGGCAGTGATGAAGTGATGACATATGGTGTGTAAGTCCAGCCGGCTGCAGGATTTAGAAAGGAAAAAGCAATCAGGAAGAAAATGATTTTGTATTCATAAACAGCGAAAAGAATCTGGATCACAAGCTGATCTACTTATATTGTTTTGAAAGCAAATCACGTAATGAGATGGCCATGTGATGTATAACGCTATATGTCAAGTTTGAAAAGTGATTCTTTCAATCTGTTGCTTTATCAGATGTCCAATGAAAACACACACATCATTACAGGACTGAAGGAACGGTTAGACCAAGCAGTGAAATCAGGAAAAAATTGAATGAATGATGTTTGGCTTCCAATCTGAGGGGTTCAGATATAATCCTTTGAATTTACTTTGGCAATTAGAAATTAAAATGACTTATAAAAATCATATTTACAACCAAGCTAATGAGAAACAAAGGCGACCAAACTGCTGATTGTGCTTCAGAGGACATGTTGTATAATTTTTGTGCTTCTCTTAAAGTAGGGGTTTTATGTATTTACTAGTCGCATAGTGCCATCTTATACCACAGAGAAGTGACTTTGTTACCTTAAAATATGAAAATGTTGTATATATATCAAATAAAACTAAAAATAAATTTGATGCCTTGAAATTGACCTCTGTCTCTTTAAGAAGCTCCTACTCCTTTTCCTTAAATGGTTGCCACAGGAGATTAAAGGATTGCTGAAAAAGATTAAAGGATTCATGAAAAAAAACAAAGCATCACTCCAGGTGTGTTTTTTTATGTGGAAATAACATTATGACATGATAAAAAACTGAAAAAGTTCATTTAACCTATAAGTTAGATAAAAGTACATTTCAAGCAGTGCAAGAAAAAATGTCCAACTGAGCTCCCAGAATGCTTCACATTTTTGCCATCTGTTTTTGCTGTTGGTTTTTTTTAGGGCTGTGCCATTTCGTACCTTTGCAGTGTTGGGAAATGGCGCCGTCTTCCATAGAATATTCCATACGAACAGCAAGTCAGTTCATGCGGTTGCTCTGGGTTTCATCTTGCACCAATTTTTCAAAACAAGATGGCACAACGAACATTAATTCAGCATCCAAAAGGCCTGGAATCACGTACCAATCAAGAGATATCACAAAATTTACCTACACAGCAGAATATGCTGAGGTAAAAGTGTAATAATCATTTTTGACAGGGGCATTTTTTTTGTGATGATGTGGAGCCTGAAGTGAATTCGAATGATACATTTGATTGATTGCACGTCGTTAGGGGGAAAGACTGATGGTAATTTGATTTAAAAGTGTGACTGGTTATGTAAGAAAGTTTGAGGAATGACGGGTCAGCAATCATAATGACAGTCCATTCCTTCCTATTCACACATAAATCCAGCAATAAAGTTCAAAAAGCTGCACAGAAATCTATGAAATCTGATGTGTACTGATCCTTTAATAAAAACACAGGAGCATGGTCGGCTTCCAGTGAATATAACCTGGAATGTTTTCCTTGGATTTGCAAAAATGCTCATCCAAAGTCCCATCAAACCCAGCTGACCCCTCGTATGCAGTCAGAGGTATTCTTATTTATTTCAGGTGAAAAATAACAGATCTGAGGTAAAAGCGCCTCAAGCTTTTCATATTTTCAAATGCGCATCCACATTTATTGGTACTTTTGTGAAGATTTATATAAAAGCTTCCAGAATTTTACCTGTTGTTGGAGTTTTATCGTCACATTGGAGAAAAATATAGATGTTTTATACTTCTTATATAGAAAATATATAAATATCTTTAAAGAGTGTATGTATTTAACATAGAAAATATCCACCAAAAACAATATTGTGTGTAACTAAATCACAATTAGTCTCAGTCCTGACCAATTAGGGGTGAACAATATGGACCAAGTCGTAATCTACCTCCCTCTGGACCAACGACGGCTCATGCAGACCAAGCCGTGTCCAATGTGTTTTGGGAAACGGCTCATTATCAACAGTATCTGTGCAGCTCGTGCCTTCAGCCAGTCACAGAACAATGTTTGTTTGGCAAATGGCTTTTTTCCGGCAAAAGATTTTTACCCAGGCAAAAACGATGTTGTACTCCATTAGCCTAATCCTCAAAAGTGGGGGATTAAACACAGGGATTATGCAGCCATGCAGACAGTAAACAAAAGAGATGACAGGAGGCTGTGTGCTCAGCAAACAGACACACATGACCGTCCGTGCTGCGCTGGAACCCGAGGAGCGAAACGCACGTCGGCTGTATTGCTACCCTGGTTCTGACAGGAGCCGTCTCCGAGTTGAACAACCGGCTCAAATTCCTTTTTTTTTTGTTGTTTTTTTCCCCACATACTGTATGTCCGTTATGATTCATTCTCAAAGGCTGGATACCAAACGCTGAGTCACAGTGTGGATAACAACAAGGGCCATCATCGCACTTGAGGAGCCCGTTTCCTTTCCACCAATCCTGCAAACAAAACTCAACAGCCTTCAGACTGAGAGTTATCCGATAGGTAATTGATGTGAAACAGCCGCGATTCATTCAAAACTGAATACTTTAGCAGTGATGAAGCTTTCAACACCTTTCATTTTATTTTAGGGCTGCAGGGAAATTATTATTTTTTTTTAGTAATCAATTACTCTTTCGATTATTCAGATTAAGTGAATAAAAATGTAAGATTCTGCAGATTTTTTATTTAACTGCTTAAGCTTATTTTATAAAGTATCATAAATACATTAAAAGATTAAAACAAATTATTTTTTAAATAAGAAAAAAACATTTTATTGTTTACGACTTCTGAGCAGAATATATTTACAAAGAAGAAGTTTGTTTATCTTAAATGCAAAATGTGAACACTTTTTGTCAATGATTTGAACAGTTTTGGCTTAATTGCTTCTCTGAGAGTGTTGTTCTTTCAGCAAATGGCCTTTATTTGAGTCTGTAAACGGATAATCGATTGATAAATTGTTGATATAATCCCCAACTAATTGAGCAAATCACAATTAATCATGATTAATACTATTAATCATCACTGGTTTCAGCCGTAGTTTATTAGGTTTGGAGGTAACAAATTAAAGCAACGTTTGAAACCGTAGTTGCACTTTACACTAGACACGGGAACTTTGTAAAGTGATTGTTAAAGATCAGTTTAAACAACAAGATATTATAAAATACTTCAATTCACTGATAAGTTGTCTCATAAAACTTTTATAGGTTCTTTATACCATGTTTGTAGACTCCTTGATATTAGATTTTTTTTTCTTTCCTGCATGAACACAACTTTAAAGTGCTTTATAGGTTGTGGATCTCCTTAAAAAGATTGCTATGCGACAATATTTGACATCTTTAAACTTCAGTCAAAACAAAACACTTTCGAGCCTGGACCTCAAGATGTTCAGACTTATGCAACTGGTATGCATTACGTTCATACCAGTTGCTGTCCCACCTCCGATCCAGCAGACGAGGCGGCAACAGGCTCTGAACTGGTCGTTCTGTGTTGAGACAAGGATTCACAGACAGGCTGGCAAATTATACGGTTCTGCAATCCTGCTGAGTGTTATAAAGACGGGGCACGTCCGGCTAAATTGGCCAATGACCAGCAGAACAGTAAAGGACGGTTTGTGTAAACGGGTCTGAAGTAGCAACGTTTTCTGAAACTACTACTACCTCAATCTGACAGGCAGCAGGTCCCAGCGTTTACTTAACACCTACACTAATTACAGTAATCTATAAGTGTTGTGAAATATTAATGAACAACATGCGCTCATTAGTAAGGGAGTAGTAATTGGTCCAGCTCATGAGATGAGACCAGAACACCATACTGGGTTCAGAACGAGACAGGACAGTATGTTAGAGACATTTTTATGAAATGGCATCATATTTCTATTTGTTTTCACAAACTATAATCAGTATTTTCAAGTATCAGAATATTGTAGTGCAGATTTAGCAAGATTATTCAATGATGTCTCAATGCTTAGCTACTTATAAGGAAGTCCTAATGCCAGACAACTGTGTTTTTGTAAATATGTTTAAAGTTCTAAATAATGTTTATAGCAGAACATTATTTAGCAGAGAAATCTGTTCTTTCGTCCTGTGCACACACTGCACAAGAAAAAAAAACATTTTCTTTTCTTTTCTTTAGATGAGCAAAGCTGTTTCTGGCCAGGACATTTCCTACTTCAAAACTAAAAATTCAACTTCAGAACATTTGGAAAGTCCTCATATTCTCCTCCTTTGATTGCTAAGCTTTTGTTAGCTTAGTAATCAAACCCACATGAAAACTTTGACCAGTACTTAAAGACGCAACCAACGAAAAAAGCTTCACCCAACATATATGAAGAAGAAGTTGTAAAATCTCCCAGATAATCTCAGTTTTTTTTCCTTTATATTTTATGGTTTAATGAGGAAAAAACATTTTTGCTTGCATTGATTTTGTATTAGGTTTACAGTATCTGCTTAAAGCGACAAGTTTTTTTTTTCCTGCTAGTAAATTCTCAGTAGTACGTCAGGATTAACAAAGTATTTTAATGACCTACTGATGGAGCAACAGGAGCAACTACTTAAATATAAAGCTTCTCCGAAAATACAAAGTACATAAAGTGAACAGAAATATTATTGGACAATAATTTCCAATGTGCAAAAAGAAAATATAAAAAGTAAAAGTATAAGTGAAGTAGTAGAATAGCTGAACATGGTCAGATTCCAATCCAACACGTTATGAACGTTACAACTTATTTTAGTAATTTAACTGAGTTTGTCAAACTTGTGCTGAATTAGGCTGCAGTCAGTTATCATTTAATATCAATAATTCCTGTAATGTTGGCTTCGTTTTGTTTGCATTCATTCTGCTGGCAGCAAAACCGAGATGTTTTTGGAGACGAGAGGTAATTCGTCAAAGGATAATTAAGTTTCTGGTAGCTGAACTTTGCTCCCGGTGTTATCAGAAATGCATGCTGTTCGATTGAAGTAGACCTTAAAGGGCGTAATCTATAATCAAAGGAAAAAGCACAACAACAAAAAAAAATCAATGCTTCTAGTATAAAGCAGTGGTACACATTAATCAAATGTTATTGGGCTACAGTGGACTTTGGCTTTTGCTTTAATAATTAAACAAAGTGTCAGTTAAAGCTAATCAATTGTCAACTATGAATGTATTGATGTGGTTCAAGCCCTGAAATATTTCTAGCTTGTCCTTACATTCATTATTTTTATTATCATTTACTTTTATGTCTATGTGTAACCTCAAAGAATAGACAGTAAAATACTTTTGTTGGTTTATAAATCAGTGAATGGCTTAACACCAAAATACATTAAAAAATAAAAAATAAACTGTTGTTGTTCCATCAACCTTCCAGATCCCTCCGGTCTTCTGGTTCTAGTTCCGGAACAGCTGAAACACGGACTTCCTTTAAATGAAGGCTAAAGTTTCTTCTGATTAGCAGTAAGTGGAACCATGATCAACATATTTGATGTGCATTTCTTTGATGATGGCGTTTGACAAAATGTTTATTGCTCGTTTCATAATTGAGTGTATTATATTTTTATGATGTAAAGCACTTTAAACTGCTTTGTTGCTGAAATGTGTTGTGCAAATAAACTTGACTCAAGTCCCCAGACACAGTGATCCACTCCCTCTAGCTGGGAACTGGACCAAACTTTTGGAAACGTTAAAGACTAAAAACATTTGACCAGATCTGAACAGTAAAGATCCAATTGGGTTAAAAAAAAATAATAATAAGTCCGTCTCAGGACTTTTGGTAATGATCTGCCTGTTTCAGTTACGCTCACAACATTGAAGTCTTCATTACTGTCCTGTTGACATTCACAAAACCACAGCAACAATTTAGAGGGGAAAGAAAAAAGAAATTCGACATTTGAGCAGCAGGAAATGTCAGCATGAGAGAAATTTCGTGTAGTTGGCTTTGTCTTCAATTGAAGGACCAGATTTTTCATATGTATGACTGCAGCTGAGATCAGGACCCTATAGGCGACCTGCAGATATACATGCATTAGTTTTTCACATTGGTGTTCAAATGCTGGACGAGATTTATTTGATCCAATGAAACATTTCTCAGCTAACAAAAATCTGATTATGTGGCAGTAAATGAAAGTCATTGTTCGCTTGGGTTCCCTCCTAATTGAAAACCAAGTTGAACAGACGAAGTGAAATGCTTGCATTGAATGTGCAACATGCTACAAATTGCATGTGCAAAGTATGTATGCAAGGCATCAAAAATAACCTGTAGGCACCAACTGAAAAACACAAAATCAGGGTATTTTACAGCTGAAAACATCAAACATGGGCTTTTTGTGTCATCAGGCTGGATAAAAAAACATCCAGCCAGCCTGGATAATCATCAGAAAGTGGGAGTCCCTTGTCTATGACAGAAGCTCTGCCTTTCCCCGTTTGTCTCGTCTTTTCTTCTCGACACAAAACCTTCTGCGGCTCTTACATTAGATAATGCCATTATCACAACAAAACTCATGGCAATTAAACGCCGATTACGCCAGAATTCAGAGCCTGTGCATTAGTCCGTGTTCCATCACGGAGCTGTCTAATATAACTCTAATGCATTCAGATAGTAATATCTTTCTCTAATCTCTAGTAATGTTCAGTGGGGCACCTCCCCATGGATTAGCCAAACCCTTTCCGCTTTAAAAGCATTCTGATCCCGACCAAAGTAGCGAGCACCTCTGGAAATCTTGTATTCCACTTTGTTTTATGAAAAAAAAAAAACATTTTTTTCTAAATGCTTTTTTTTCATGGTGCTTTTTTTTCATGGGAAGTTGAGTGAAGCCCAGCGGGGTTTCTTATTTCGTCCATAGTCGTTTGTAATCTTTGATTGGAGCCATTCTGATTGAAACAATAACACCAATTATGATGATGAAAGATAAAGTCTGCCGTCTGTCGTTTTGGCCAATCTGATCATCTTTAGAAATAATGAACATAACCATCATCGAGTGTATCCTGTGTTCAGGAGAAAGGGCAACTAAAATTGGGTTTTCAAAGTTTGGGATTCAGATGACAAGATGGAAACCAATCAGCAAATGGCTGTTTCTTAGTAAATCTGCTGGAATCCAACATGTCCTTGTTGTGGGCCTCCTCATCCCCGCTTATGTTTTAGGCATTGTATGAAATACTATTGATTTGTCACGAATTTGATTTTAAAAAGGCACAAGTGCTGCACGGGGACAAGCCTATATTGATCTATAAGATGTGTCCAGAATCGTGGTGTCTCTAACGGTCAAACATTTTAACATTACATTAAATTTAATCTAAAAGCGTTTTGGCCATCTGACCCTGAAGATTATATTTGAAATAGTTGACGTGACATCAACTCTTTACTGCCAAACATAAAGATAATTTTTTTTTTTTTTTGTTCTATTGTGTGTTGCTCTATAGCTAAAAACTACTTGGTGTTTGGTCTTGATCCAAGTTGGCTTCATCATAAAATGAAAGCTGCAGCTGCTTAGTTGAGTTATAGTGCATTATAGTTTATCTAATACGAATGTGTAATAAAGTAAGTGGGACCTAAAGAAACAGGGGTTGTACATTTACTTTCCTCTGCTACATAAGACCTTGACTAGAACAAATAGGTGCTTGTGAGGAATAAAGAGTTTATCGATCGAAATTTATTGATGTAAATGAGTGACGCTTTCTACGACTGTAGTCGTTTCTGTCCCAGAATGTAAACATTTGAAGCGGAGATGTCTCTTCCAAATGTCCTGGGCATAGTGCCTAAGCACCATGAATGTGAAGGCTTTAAACACAAGAAAGCAAAATTCTGGGTGACTCTGCCTGTAAAGTGAAAATACATCATCACTGGGACAAATCACCATCTGGCACACTCAAGAGCTGCACGAGGGATGAGACGCCAAAGATTGTTTGTCCAGAGATTCGACAACAATGTTCCATAAATCTGTAAGTGGTTATCCAACTTTGACCTTTTGAACTCCTTGTGTACGTTACAACCTTAAGTACTGACACCTCCAAAGTCCGTATCAATTTAACTCTGTTTTACGATACCCATCCTTTCAAACGATGGTTAGACATTGATAAGCCTGAAGCTTTAGAAAAAGCTGAGCGATCCTTCACCTTGTCGAGATACAGTTACAGAGTCACATTCAGGAACTTTATAAATAGTCAAAACAAAAGACAAAAACCCATCGGAAATTCTCATAGCACAAAAGCATCCTACTTGGTCTGATCAGAGGTGTGAATGTCAGTATTGGTGTTAGCCATGTGATGATTTTGGGGTTATTTCCATGGCAACTGAGGAAGACTTCTGACTCCTTCCTACCTCCTTCCTCCCACCACCAACCCACAGGATGAGGGAGGCATTGAAAAAGGTTTTGAAGCCAAGACTGAAAATATATCAACTGGAAAGTGATCAAAAAGAAAAAAGGTAATTACAGTTTAAGCTGCATGTTTCCAGTAGGCATAAAGTTCAGATTCCCTTCAACATCACCTAAAGCAATACAGGAGTTACAAGCAATTCATTTTACAATTCTGTATGCGTTTCCTTAAACTGCAACAAACTACACCAGCAAAATGGACAACATAGTGTGTGTGTCTGTCTGCGTGTGTGTGTGTGTGTCTCTGTCTGTCTGTCTGTCTGTCTGTCTGTCTGTCTGTCTGTCTGTCTGTGTGTGTGTGTGTGTGTGTGTGTGTGTGTGTGTGTGTGTGTGTGTGTGTGTGTGTGTGTGTGTGTGTGTGTG
>CAEGAF010070059.1:0-43705 GCA_903067075.1 Micropoecilia bifurca | reverse complement strand
CTGTGGTCTTCACCTTCCAGTTCTTCTCCAGTTCCTCCCTGAGGCCCTGGTATTTCTCCAGTTTCTCATGCTCCTTTATATGGAGCATATATATATATATATATATACTAGATATATATATTTTAGTAAGTCTATATATATATATATATATATGTATGTATATATATATATATGATAGCTAAACAAATACACACATATGAATGCTCACATTCATATGTCTGATTTTCATTGGTGCATTTTTAGTAAGTCTTCAAATATTCCTTTTGTTAGTTTCAAGTTATTTCAGTGACCATTGTGGGGTTTTCATTCATTAACAGAATTATGCCCACATGTGTAAGTGCAGCATTTAGGGCAAAGGTCACAGTTTCACTCCCAGCCGATAACTCCACCCTCAGGAAACTATCACACAGTCACTTTGCTCAATACCTTGCATAATATTTGTAAGCATGTGTTTTCTCCCTGGGGGCTGTGAATCTGGTTGGTGATGTAGTGATATAAAGGATCTTCCCTAAACAATTACGTGAATTTTTGTTTTGTTTTTTTGTACCTTACTGATGCTAAAAATGAATGCTGAGTTTCAACAGACACTTTGGCTGGTCCCGTTTAAATTTCTTCAGAAATCTTCTAGTTATTATTATTATTATTATTATTATTATTATTATTATTATTATTATTATTATTATTATTATTATTATTATTGAGTGATTGTCACTGGGCGTGGATGTGGATAGGCATAAATTTGTGAATTATCGCAAGACCGAATAGCAAGGCCCCTCCCTTTATGTGGGCTTATCTGATTGGCGCGATAATCATAAGATCTTCACTGATTGGCTTTCAGTCAACGAGAGGAGGGACGTTGCAAGTCGCCGGCTGTGCTTAAGCAGCCTGATCCTGTCACCTCGGTCCAAACATCACTGTGTCCGGTTCCCTCTGTCGTCTCTGACTCTGTTGTGGGTTTTTATTCCTAAACTGAAGGTAAGCGCTTCATTTTAAACACTGGCTACTGTAAAGTTAGATAATGTCGAACTACGGGGAAGCAAGATGCTCCCGTTTTTGCTTTTTATCGCGGTGCCTTTTCCTGTTCTGTTGCTAAACCGTAACATTTAGTTTTCTATATCCCCCAAGACGAAGTATGACATTATATCGTCGTGCTTTGGAATGCTTGTGTTGGAGAAAGCAGGAAACGACACGGTGTTTTCAGTGGAGGTCCTGGTTCTTGGTCGGGTCCACTAGACGGGCTGCAGTTAGCATAAAGAGTCCATTCAGGCCCTGAGCTGCCTTAGAAACTCCTTCCTGGTTTCGTGTTTCACGGAGTTACTTATCAGAACCGTTTCTGCTCAACTGGTTCTGTTAGCGGCTCCTGCTTTGGACCAACTGCTTGTTGTCTGTCGTCCTCTTATGATAAAGCAGTACCGAAAGCTACTGTGTAATTATACCAAACGGGGCGGATGTCAACAAGCGCAACTTCTTCTAAAACCTAAACTTGTGTCTGTTTACTGCAAATGTTACATTTTTACGTATACAGAAATAATTACTGCTTTATTGTTGTTATTTTTCTGTTTTGTTTTGAACCTCCATACTGTTCAGTCAGTGCATGTGTAAAGCATATGTTTATATGACTTGTTCAAAAGACCATGTAAGAGGATTAATATGGAGTAACTCTGGCGGTGCAAATTGAATGCAGATTGCTCCCATTTAAGAGATTATTTCACAGAGACCAAACATCTGATCCGTCTGTTTTAATTCAGACGATTAAAATAGAGAGAAGCACCGATATGCTTTTTCAATCACCGATTTTTGTAAATATCGATTTTGGCCACTGCCACATCATGAACACTGGTCTTCTTCAGCAGTAAAATTAGAAATCAAAAATCATTTCTCAAAATCTAATCTTGAGAGGAAATGTGTACAAAAGCTTTTTGGTCAGCCAATATGTAATATGTGTAATATTACAGAATAATGACTGTTTTCAGCAAAATCATGTCATCTGCAACCATTCATTTATGTTTTATAACTACAAGGAAAACGTTTAGAAGAGTCTTGGAATGTCTTTAAAAATTCTGACATTTCCCTTGACCGACAGAATTCAACTCTTAAAATCTGTAACAGAGCAGCTGTGTATTCTGCCCCCTTTTTTTGGGTTGGCCCTAAATGCAATCTGTTGCGTTTCTTTTCTTCACAGTGTTTGTGTTAAGATGCCTCCGAAGATCAAGGCCGGCTCGGTGGTGGAGATGCAGGGTGATGAGATGACTCGGGTCATCTGGGAGCTGATTAAGGACAAGCTGATTTTCCCTTATCTGGAGCTGGACCTGCACAGGTGAGAGGAGGTCGCTGATTGTTTTACCTTCAAATGTGATGCAGGATTTCAAAATCGAAACGTGACACCAAAACATAGGACGTATACTGTCACTTTTTTATGACGGTACATGAGGGTCATTTTAGATAGGAGGAGGAAATTTCCACCAAATGATTCAGATATGTTGAGATTCATATTAAAAGTTTTCTAGAAAGAAATGTGGAAATTTCTGAGTTTGAAAAGTTGAAAATTTGCCAGAAATTGTTGGTATTAATCTAACATTTTCTAGGAATTTCTGAGCTCCAAAAGGGGAAATTTTACAGAAAAAAAATCAAAAATTTTGAGATTAATCTCAGAAATTTTCTATTAAAAACATTTTATGATTTTTTTTTTTTATTATTGTTTCTAATTTTGAAACTTTGAAAAATTTCAAACGTCAAACATTTTCAACTACTGGAGCTCAGAAATGTTCTTGTTATTCTGTAATGTTTCTGCCATTAACCTGAAAATTTCGGAGTTTTCTGGCAGAAATGTACTGCTTTTTTTCCCCTTCTATTTGCAATGGCTCTACTGTGCCATCATACTATTCCCCTCTTGATTAGCATTCAAAATGTAAAAAAAAAAACTTGACAAAGTTTCTGTTTGGTGCTCCTGTAACTGCTGACATGAAGTGACTGTTCCTGCAGATCTTGCATGTCTGGTAAAGCTTGTTTTCATTAAACTCTTCTTGGGGAGTTTGTTTTAAACAAGACAACTTGAGAATGTCTTTGGATGTTTCACAACATAAATCCCAGTGCAACACTATGGCTAAGCTAAGCTAACTCTCACAGATGTTTCCTCTAAAGGTGAGTTTGTCCTGGGGAGGAAGTGTAAAGTTTGGCTGCAGTTGCTCAATGTTAGCATGTTACTCATTCCACAGAAAATAACAAACCACAGCTTGTCAAGTACAAAATAAAAGACATGAAAGGAAATGTTCAAAGCTGTTAAATAAAGCTGAGACCGTTTTAAACCTTAAAATCCTTTTAATTTAATCCTCGTGTTTTGATGAGAGGCTTTGATCAGCTATTTTGTCATGTTTATAAAGCTCATGATATTCACATTTCTTTCTCTTTGGATGTCTTTTTTGGTGAACCTTAGCATACATTTTTTAAATATTTCATCACTTTTTCTTATGAGGTCATAAAAAGTTAATGATCTGTTGTGTTAATGATCTGTTGTGATCAATTTCTGAAAGTCCACCTATGATAAGTATTGTGTAATACTGACCCTAATACAATCTTAGAAGGTGGAACTGCCTGAGATTGAGCAACTCAAAAAGTAAACTTAAGGTTCCACCATTTCACAAAGGGATGATTTTGTAGATTTTGTGTCAGCAGTCAATATTTTACCCACACCAAGAGTCCTCAGAGCTGTTGGTCACTAACGTTGACGTTTAACTGTTTACAGAATTTCTTAAACATTATTATTCTGTTCCATCTCAGTGTTTTTATTGAAACCACTTTCCAATCCCAAAATTTCTAAACTGTCCATGCAAACACTAGTTTAAATGATTAAACCCCAGTGAAAGGTGTAAAAGGAAGTGTGCAGAGTAAGTGTGTGATATTAAAGTGACATAATGTAATAGCTGCAGATGCACTGATTCGACTTTTCCTGGCTGATTCTCATGTTTGCTTTGCTTTGCTTCAGACCGCAGTAACTTTAACACGTAGCTGAATGATTCACTTAAACTTTGTCTCTATTCATTAAATAATTGCAACAAGCACATACCATAAAAGAAAATAAAAGTGATGCAGGTTTTAAATCCAACAGAAAACAAAGCAATGACTAGATTATTCCCATTCATGAATGCAAATAAGTGTTTGACTTTCTCTTGGTTTTTATTCAATTCAATACATAAAATATATGCATCTTCATGTGTTTTTAAACCTCCAAAAAAGAGAGTTTTTTTAAAATACATTTAAAATAAATTATTTTGCAAATTGTTGATGGATTTGTAAATTATTGGACAGAAGTGCTCAAGATAAAATCTGCCTACTTTGGTTGCTGGGATGGATTTGTGTGTTACGACTGCAAATGAGCCATTTGCAGATGTTTGTGAAACTGGCAAATATAGATTTATTGATTCAGTAAAACTAACAAACAGCTATTTGAATTCAAGCTAAAAAGAAAAAGTGAGTAAACCAATTAAATGAATAGCTTATTCTGGTGACTCTGTCCCCTCTGTATTCATCAGTTTTTGTGTTTAAACTTTCTGCAGAACAGGGAGGGGAAACTAGGTAAAAGGTCACCTCTTCAAACAAAGGCAGCGATGCACACAGACGCTCTCAGGCTTCCACAATAAGCCGAAGTGTTTCTCAACCCCGGTCCTAGACACACACTGATCTGCAATGTTTCAATGTTTCTCTGCTCTAACACGCCTGATTCAGATTATCGCAGTTCAGTGAAAGCCTGTTAATCAGCCATCAGTTGCAATTAGGTGTATGTTGAAGAGAGAAATAAAAAA
This sequence comes from Micropoecilia bifurca, assembly GCA_903067075.1. Taxonomy (NCBI): domain Eukaryota; kingdom Metazoa; phylum Chordata; class Actinopteri; order Cyprinodontiformes; family Poeciliidae; genus Micropoecilia; species Micropoecilia bifurca. The sequence goes on along the minus strand of CAEGAF010070059.1, from coordinate 38,906 downwards.
GAGGACTAATCCACATCAACATATAATCAAGTACTGAAAATATGGCCAAACATAACAAAAGTTGTTGATTTTATTTGTCTGTTTTTATGATGTAACACACTTTAAACTGCCTTGTTGATGCTATACAAATAAACTGGACTTGAAGCAGGGAAACGCCACAGATATACAGAGCAGTGTGCCTTGAAGAAAAACACTGATGTAAGGAAATGAATCTGATCTGGTTCCACTGGTTTGTTGGAGGTCATGTGCAACCAGTCAGTCAGTCATTGCACACAGGACTGCTTGTGTCTCGATCTTTTAAAAAAGTCTTCATCAAAGACCTTAATAGTGGAGTCTAAGAGAGGATCAGGGTGTTAATGGACCTGATGTAAACTCTGTTACGGCTCTTTGAAGAGTTGTAATTAGCTGCAGTGTGGAGCGGGCAGAGCGTCGGCAGCTGTTTGAATTATTCTGTAGCTGAAAGCAAGATCACGTTCACTTTCACCTCACATTAACGTTGCTTCCGTCTTCTGACAGTAAGTTCATTTCTAAACCCATTCATGGTAGTTTAATATTCAGTATTTTAGCTAAGCAAAGCAGTGGCTTCAGCTCCTATCAGTGCCTGGCTAGTTGGCGCTCCAGGCGTGCTTCTAAACTGTCTAATGAAGCCTGAATAATAATGGCAACAGAGCGTCCTCTTTATTGGTGACCCATCTATGCCTGGGGTACAGAGATTATAAATATCTTTAGTGTCTTCCAGGTTTAAATCGTTGGATTTGGCCACATTTAGATGTGCAGATCACAGATTTTTCAATAAAAACAGAAATCCGTCGTTCTTTTTCTCAGAGTGAAGACTGGATGGAGGTTACAAAGCGAAATGTAATGCCTCTCCTGTAACAAAGTAGATCACATGATTCCATATGTCCCACAACCTGAATAAAGAACAGACATTCGTTGGAAAATAACGATTAACTTGCTCAACAGATGAAACGACGGCTCTGTGTTTTTTGTAGAATGATCTAGATCAGGACTGGTCAAACTCTACTATCTTCATCCAAGGATTCAATTATCTTGCCTCTCAGATCAAATCATGAAATGGGTAGCTTTGTATTGTCTGTTTCACTTTTGCTGCTCAAATAGCTGAGACCCATGGACTCTAAGTCATGGACTTACTGAGCTCTCTTAAAATCTTTTTCTGTCCTTTACAGTAAAGCTTCTACCACAGAAGTGCCCATGTGTTTTACCTCCTACAATTTTTATGTCTATTTTCTGCATGCCGTTAGCTATAATTCAGCCTTGTCTCTGGTCTCCTTGTTGTCGTCCTGCTCAGCTTTGACCTTGGCATGGAGAACCGAGACGCGACGGACGACCAGGTGACGGTCGAGGCAGCGGAGGCGGTCCGGCGCTACAACGTGGGCATCAAGTGTGCCACCATCACGCCGGACGAGAAGCGCGTGGAGGAGTTCAAGCTGAAGAAGATGTGGCGCTCGCCCAACGGGACCATCCGGAACATCCTGGGAGGCACCGTGTTCAGGGAGGCCATCATCTGCACAAACATCCCCCGCCTGGTGTCCGGCTGGGTGAAGCCCATCATCATCGGCAGGCATGCACACGGAGACCAGGTGAGCTGATCCTCAGCACTGCTAATGGAGATTCCTCCAAGCTTTCAGGAAACTGCAAATCAGCTGAAACATATCACGATAGATTGATAATTACCGATTAGGTTTTTTTTTGTTGTAAATATCTGAAATACTTTGAAACAAGTGATATGACATTTCTGTTGTCTAGTTTGCTCTCCAGCTGTTGTACTCATTTTCTCCCTTCATTCCACTCAAGTGTTTTTTATTTGTCAGTAGCTATGAGGCACAGTGGCCAAACCTGAAACTGCTGCTGCGCATGCGACTCGAAAATTTGTCGCTGGGTTACCAATGACCTGGAGTGAACAGAGGTCACATGTTGGGTACCCCAAGGTTCAGTCCTGGGACCCCTCCTATTAACATCTGCATGCTCCTGCTAGCTCAGGTCATTGCAGGTAATATTATTGTGTGAACCATGACAGGTTGAGTGGCTAAAGCCTTTCCTCTGCCTACATCCCCCACAATGCTGTGCTGTTCTGGATCGGAGTTCAGCGAAACTATTGAAAATTCTATCAGATGTTTTATCTATTGATATTGATCACATGTGTACTGTGACATATATTGTTATGGCTTTATTGCCCTGCAGGAATCACATTGCCAGGTTTTACCAGCTGGTTTACTACCTAACAAAGCTGCTCCTGAAGCACAGTAGAACAGCACTTTGTGTACTAATGAGGATCTCAGATCCACTGTTGGATGAGACACTGTGGGGTTGCCAGGAGACTCCAGATCAATAATTAAATTTCATCCCCTGCTCTTTGGACCTGCCTCTGTTGCCTTGACGAGTTGGGTCACACACCTAGGCAGCAGGTTGGTTCATGGCTCAGTGACAGAGTCAACAGTTGTGTGTTCAGCCTGCTGGTTACATAATGGATGTGCCTTAGATACTCCGGCTGACGCTTCCTGCTGACGTCCTTATAGCTGTTTCATGAACTTTGCACGACGCTTATCATTTTTGTACTTTTCCCTTGGTAGCACACTGCTAACTCTCTCCTCTTCGCTATGCTCTCCACAGTACAAAGCCACTGACTTTGTAGTGCCAGGGCCTGGGAAAGTAGAGATGATCTACACACCCACAAACGGAGAGCCGGTCAAATATGTCGTCCATCAGTTTGAAGGTAAAGAGGAAGTCAACTCGCAGTGCAGTCAAACTCACAACACAACATACAAAAGCTGATCATTTCACAGAAACATTTCAGATTTGGCACCGTTGTCTTTCACCATCGAGTTGCTCTTGCAGAGTAGAGGTTCTTCACTCAAATCAAAATGTGGTTCAACATCCTTGAAACTTTGCACGACTTCCCTGCTTTTCATTTAGCCATTGTTCTTTATCCAGGTTCTACAAACAGGATCCAGATTAGTCGGTAACACTTTATTTGAAGGGGTGTGCATAAGATTGATATGACACTGTCATAAACATGACATAACATCTGTTATGAACAAGAAAGAGTCCTCATGAATGCTCTTGACTGTTGTCATTAAGTGGGACTCTGTGAACAATGATATTTTAAAGTACCTTTAATGCAAATTTTATAGCATTTTGCAATGAAAGGATAATTGTTGTCTGAATAATCCAAAGTTTTAACTTTGGATCAATTAAAATTGACTTTTAATCCAACTTTTAGTGCAACTTTGCATTTAAAGTGTCATTATTTACAGAATGTTGATTAACTATTGATTAATATTAGACTGAATATGGACTAAAGTAATAGCAAAAATGATAATACCAAATAATCTCTAACAAATCATTTTTAGAAAACTGAGAAAAAAAAAGCAAAAATGTGATCGATACTGTAGTTTTCAGATCAACTTCCGATCATCTGAGGAAAGATAATTTATAAACTGGATCCATTTTTACCTGATGGTGTTAGTGACACTTAATTGGACTTAATATTTTAACAAGATATCTTACAGTATTTTTTCAACATTTTGATCAGTTTGAATGTGTTTATATTCTTCATGAAGACATCCAGGGTGATCGGTTCATGTTGTTGTGTCTGTCCAGGTACCGGTGGTGTGGCTTTGGGGATGTACAACACAGATTCGTCCATTCGAGACTTTGCTCACAGCTCCTTCCAGATGGCTCTGTCCAAGGCCTGGCCGCTGTACCTCAGCACCAAGAACACCATTCTAAAGAAGTACGACGGTCGCTTCAAGGATATCTTCCAGGAGATCTATGAGAAGTGAGACCTTCACTAAACTCCGAAAATAACAAGCAAACCGACGCAGAACTGAAAGGGGATTGCTTGTGTCTTTCAGAGAATATCGAGCTCAGTTTGAGGCCAAAGGAATCTGGTACGAGCACCGACTCATCGACGACATGGTGGCCCAGGCCTTAAAATCAGAGGGAGGTTTCATTTGGGCCTGCAAGAACTACGACGGCGACGTGCAGTCGGATTCTGTAGCACAAGGTTGGTGAAACGATCCATTTGGTGAACAGTGAAGGAACCTCTGCTGCTGATTACCCCAGCCGAAGGTCATGACTGATGGTTGTTTTTAGGTTACGGTTCTCTGGGCATGATGACCAGTGTCCTGATCTGTCCTGACGGACGCACCGTGGAGGCTGAGGCCGCGCACGGCACGGTGACGCGCCACTACAGGCAGCATCAGCAGGGCAAAGAAACCTCCACCAACCCCATAGGTCAGAGGAATATTCTTACTACACAAATATACGCCCTGGTGTTTTTGACTGAAGCCTGTCCTCACGCTGTGGATGTGTTTGTTTCAGCCTCCATCTTCGCCTGGACGCGAGGTCTACTCCACCGGGCGAAGCTGGACAACAATGCAGAGCTCCGGGTGTTTGCTGAGGCTCTGGAGGCCGTCTGCATCGAAACCATCGAGGCTGGATTCATGACCAAGGACTTGGCCATCTGCATCAAAGGAATGCCAAAGTAAGTCCATCATACGTTACCAGCACATTTATTAGAGACACAAACTCATAGCTCTATGGGTAAATATCTTTCTGGTTCTATGGTGCAGGTAGCAATAAGAAATGTTGCTGGATGATAAATTTTTCCAGAAGTTATTGCGAGAAACAATAATGTTGTTTTGAGACGATTGTCAATGGTATAATAATTGATAAAGATCAATAAACTTTAATTTCTAACAAATTTAACATTGGAACATGAAGACCATTTAAATATCCCAAATAGAGAAACAAAACAACCGAGACAACAAACAAAATGGACGCTGAAGTTCCTGTAACCAAAATTATCTTTCAACCAGTTGAGACCCAACCACCAGAATGAAGACTTTCGTCATCCAGTTTTTGGTAGAAAGAGAAAAAAAAATACAAAAACAATAAATCATCACATGGACATTTTCAAGCTTGTTTGCATTCATTGATTGTTTATTGCAACAGGACATGGGTCCAGGTCAAATGTTGCAGAGTGCCATACAGGGTTTTCCCCAGAAAACTTGCTAAGTCCAGTGGTTGCAATCATTCATTCAGTGGCCTTCTGGGTTTTTGAGTTTAAAAATGTATAAGGTTGATAGGAAATTTGAAAATATCACTTGATAATTATGTGTTATTGGAAGATGTATGCTTGAATACAGACTATAAGGTCTTAAAAATGCAAACATTGAAAATAAATAAATAAGCAATGCTTAGCCTGGTGGGGCCCAAGTTACTTATAATACACTGGGAGGGACTCAGCCATTGTTCTCTAGAGATGCAGCAATACTAACAGCAAACCAAAGAATTACATCCACGGTGTCATGCTTTTACTAAAACACAAGATATTCATGCTTTATCCATAGACAGGACAGCAAACATTGTTTTCCTGATGTTCATACTGGGAATAATTGAACAAGATTATTGTGAGCAATCAGCCATGTTCCTTATCAACTATATAAATTACTGACCTTGACCGGGAAAACACATTTTCCCTTGACGGTCAATGTTTTACAGTCTGCCTGAACATTGTAGTCCACAGGGTGAAGTTCACTGAGATCTTATAGTGAACTACAACAGTTGTAGTTTCACCACAATAGACCAAGATCAGCTCAGTTGTCTTCTCCTTTGTCAGGATATTTTAATTAAAAAGATTAAATGTTTATTGTCAGATTAAATATTGGTCTCTTCAACAGACTGGACTTCATGGTTCACGCAAAAAAATCAGCAAATACAGAGACATTATGGGATAAATTACAAGTCACCAAGTCATTTCTCAAGACATGTTTTTATCCCAGAATAACTTTTAAAAAAATAATTCACGTCTATTAAAGATTATCGCTACTGTGTATTTGGTTATTAAATTATTTATTTATCTATAATCTTATGAGGATTTTGTATGATGATCAGTCACTAGTAAGTTATATTAGGGTCAGAGGTGACGTCACTGTCTGAGAGAGCAGTGGGTGTTACACCACTCTGCAGTTAAATCGGATAAATAAATAAAAGCAGTTAAATAGGATCTAGGTCAAATTTGAGAAGAAAGACAAGAGAATTACTGAGTTTAGATTTTAGACCATCTTTACCCTTCATGTGTAGGAAATTAAGTTTTCTTTCTTGAAGCTTCAAACTACTTTTTGCTCTTGTTGAATTTATTTTTAAAATCATCTCAAAAGCTGCCTTCCCACTACAAATGTGTGCAAATCTTTGTTGGAATTCAGCTAATGTCAAAAAAATATAATTTCACAATTGTGGATTAAATAAGAAATGCAATTAGAATCGCATATGAATAAGCTTTTCACATGAGTCATAAAAAAACATGGTGCGCTGTCATCGTCCTCCCACTTCCTGTTGTCTTCTTTGTCTTTTCTGCCAGTAGTAACTCCCGGTTGATGATCATGTGGCTTATGTGATGCAAAAAAATTGTTCCCTTTGCAGTTGTGGAGAATACACAAATTTTGATTTGGCTGCCAAACCAACTCATCCTACTGCCAAAACCTGTGATTAAAAATGTGCAGTTTTTTTTTAAAGGCATGTTTCCTTTAAGCAAATTTATTTTTGTAATGTCAACTTGCACAATTTTATGATCAAAGGAAACACGGTCACTGATACTGAAAGGCTCGGGTCAGTTAGACAACCCAGAAAAGAGCTGTTGTAGTAGTTGGGTGTGTTGCATTTACTGATCTGTAAAAGGTAGGATTTTTCAATTCCGACCAGCTAATCCACCAGTCAGGGTTGGAAAAGACTAAAAGTCATTCAATTCCCTGACCATCTCTCCTGATTGTTTGTTTGTTTGTTATTTTGCAGTGTGACACGTAGCGACTACCTGAACACCTTTGAGTTCCTGGACAAGCTGGCAGAGAACCTGAAGATAAAGCTGGCCACACAACCCAAACTGTGATCCCTCTTCCCCAGCTGCAGCACTTACACACAGACACACACTGCTGGCCCACACATACGGGGGATGACCTTCCAGAAAGCAGAGCGTTGGCCAAACAGGCAGGAACTCCACAAGGCCTTAGCCGTAGCAAAGGGTTGATCAAGGAGAGTGCGCCATCATTTATGCTGCATCAGAACTGCATTACCCAGACATTAACTTCCTCCAGGAACTAATATGACCTTTGACCTTAAGGCGTAGCATCGTTTTTTTACTGTGGTTGCACTAGCTCCCTGCTGATGTCCGCTCGGGGACGCTAGTTGCTAGAGAACCTCTGGACCATCATTGCCTTATTTGATATTTTTTTAATCTAAATCGTGTGGATTCTGGTCGTCTCTGTTGCCTCGTCGTGTTTTATAAAAACCTCAGGCGCCGTTGTGAAGCTGGAGAGAAGCAGAGCACAGTCAGCGGTGTTGTCAGTAATGAGACTTGTCAGCTTTCAGCTGAGCGACTAAACATTCCTTAACATTATTCATCTCGTAACTCAGAAATCGTAACAAACTGTAAAGATTTCATGAAGTCTGACTCCAAGCACACTACTCATAATCAATAAAAACTCTTAAATGTCCAACATAATATATACTTTTAGATTTTATTCTTGACTTAACGAAGAGATGCATTTTTTTGTTGTTTCCTTGATGTTATGTGTGTGTCTCTGTGTGTGTGTGTGCATGTCTGTGTGTGCATCAGCAATAACATTTATGTAATAAATGTGTCTGCCAAAAACAAAGTGGTAAAACTGTTTATTTTATAACAACACACACACATTAGGGCCCAGAGTACAGTAGGCAGAGTTTACAGAGAACTAACATTATTTTGTTGGAATATACTGAAAACAGCAGCAGTTTATCATTTATTGGATAAAAAAATAGCATTACTACAGAGCATTAAGAACATTTTGCCTCTCAAAGATTTATTTTTGCTTTTTGTTACATTTATCTGCTTCAGGTCATCAAACCGATTTTAGTATCAGACACAAATAGCCTAATTTATTTAAATGGTTTTAAATAATTGCATTTTTGATGGAAGGATGCTATGAAGCATAACCCAGCTCTTACTGCCGGTTTATTTTAACCCCCACATCCATAAAATTAACTTATTAAAGCTAAATATGATTTAGCCACATGTTCCTGACATCTGTCAACTGGTTGTTGCCATGTAGGGTGGCACAAACAGTTATGTTTTGGGGAGATTTTACTAGGATGTTTGTGACCCTTAATAAGTCAAGTCATTGTATGAAAACATTTTTTTGTATGTAATAAAGTTATCTTTTGATATGAAAATGAGATCATTTGAAAAATTTCAGCGCAAATCTGTAAGAAACCCGTAAGGGTAGAAATGATTTTTCACATATCTGTATAAGTAAAGAGAGAAATGTTTGACTAAATCTGGAAAGGAACTGGGAGGATTTAGAAGCGAGCAAGTCTGATCTCTGTTGAAAAGCCATCTGTCAGGTCAGAGAGAAATAGCAGGTCGAAAAACAACATGGACACAATTATGATTACAATATGTTTTTTTATTATTATTATTATTACTCCATGTATAAATTGTTTCTGCTTATTCAGCAACAACAGGATGTGGCTTGCTCTTGCTTTACTTAGACAATAAGTTTAGTAAATTGATGATCCATCCATTGAAAAATATTGAGAAAAACAAACTGATGATAAAAAAAAGAATAGATTGTGTTACACCTAAGTATTTTTTAATTGCCTTATTTTAAAATAAATGTATACCAACCACTTGAACTGGCAAACCTAATTGCTGTTCTTGAATTGTCGTTGAAGACCGAACAAACTTCATTCAGAGGACTGGAAGTGACCCATGAGCCATCCTTTGGACACCGCTGATTGACATGTTACTATTCTGTGTTCAGTTTTATTACAGCGTAATAATGTGAAAGTTGATGTGATTATGTTAGTTTTTAATAAGTTTTACTGACTCACATTTCGTTTTCCTTTTATAAATAATAAACATAATACATTTTTCTCATTTCGAACATGATAGAAATACAAAATCACACACATGAACAAGGATTGCAAAATACATATTTTTTGTACTACAATAATCTTAACATGCTCGAAAATTGCAACTATATAAAACCTGAAGCAGAAACAAAAAACACAAGATGAACCGAAGAGCCAGTGTTTGTCCAGCAGATGGCGCTGTGGCAGGAAACGCCAGCCCTCGTGTTTTTGACAGTAAACAGCTGACAACAGATGACAACAGGTGATAACAGGCGATGACAGCGCCGCATCTTCCTTAAAACAGAACTACTACTCTGAGCAGAGCGCAGCCGGACCGCCTCATTCTCACACACCGTCTCTGAACCTGCCGGTTCCCGCCGCGTCATGGAGCCTCAACCCAACCAAGTGAACCCCAGAGGGAGAAACGACCCGCGGCAGAGCGCAGCGGCAGCGTCCGGAGCGGAGCCGCATCTGGACGGACAAGCCCCCGCGGTGGGGAGGCAGCCAGCCGCTGACCGACAGCCTCAGTAGTGAGTAAAAACACCTTCAACGAATTTGAACACGTGACTCCCAGATGGACGTTGATATTCAAAAACTAAAGAAAGAAATGTAAAGGATACCGTTTCTATGTCTGTTGTTTTTAATTTTGTACTAATTGAAAATAGATCCCAGTGAAAGTTTCGTTTTCCTCAGCTTACTTTCACTTTCGTTTCATTCAATTAGAAACGTTGCCTTCAGGGTGTGTGGTAAATTTGACTTTCCTCCCAAACGCTGGGTGACTGGGTATAGAAAGGACAAAAATTAACTTCTTTAGCTAACTGAGTCTAAATTAGACCCTGAAGATTTAACTGGATGCTTTTAACAGCAGAAGAGGGAAAGTATTTGAAAGGTAACTTTGATTTCAGGGTTTTTTGTATTGTGTTAAGTAAAACCTTGGCCCACAGGGTTTAAAGGGTGTGTAATACCATTTGCATTTATTTGTCAAGGAAACGACAAATAAATGCACATCTGAATTATTTGGCATGACTCCCATCAGCTGCACTACAAGGACTCAATATGGTGATACTTTCACCCTAAACATACTTAAACAAAAGCTTGGGTACAAAACAGGTCATATCAAACTGAGCGTTGATATTTCCAAAAAGTTTTTATTTATTTATTTATTTATTTATTTATTTACCAAATTGCAGGACAAAGTTAACCATCAGAAAAAAAACCCCTCAAAAACGTATTTTTCCATTTTAGGGATTATGTTTCCATTATTACATGTTATTATTTCCAGATGTGGTCACTTACTCTATTGAGGCTTCTTAACTATGATTATAGAGTGTATTTCTAAAGAAAGCAATACTTATATGCTAATCAAATGTCCCCCACACTTATCCTATTATTTTAAAAGTGAAAATGGCAACAATAAATCTCACATTTTTACAATTTCAAAGCCTGAAATCCATCAATGCGTGACAGCATTGTCGTTTTTCATCAGACATTATGTTTAATGGAGGAGTTGTGATCTAATTCGGTGGTCAGATAGACAAAACTCAACTAACATTAAGTTATTTTTCTAAACATTAAACAAAGCATCTAGGAGACATTTCTAAATAGGCCCTATGAACTGAAAACTGCATTATTTCTCATATTAGAATAAAATTGCTCTCAAGTTTATTAAGCTATATAAAATTGCATACATTTTAACATAGCTGTTTATATGGTCTCTCCAACCATATGTATATGTTTAACATTTTTGATGATCTGTTTTATGAAATACAACTAGAAGGAAACAAATTGTGCTTTCTTTCCATGGAATTCCTCCTCTATCAACTCTGCTTTTGGTTTGCATTAAAAATAAATCATGAACAGAACCACAGACATTCAATAGTTTTATTTGCAGACTCGTTCTTTAAACTTGGCAAAATACAGAAAACACTTTCAAAAAAAGAGCCACCCGTGTCTCGTTTTTTGGTTGCTGGTTGCCCAAAGAAATCTGCCTTTTAATAAGGCAAACACATGAGAACCTTTTATTTACATATTCAGATTGATTTGATGGCTTTTTTCATCAGAGTTTTACGTTTGTGTTTTCCAAAAGAGGCTGGCCTCAGCTTGTGACCCACGCTGGATTTCTGCAGCCTATTAATACTCACCTAACACAAACATGACAAAGGTTTAAAGCTTTTCCATGTGAAAACTCTCCGGACGCTGGCAGGAAGCTGACAACAAGCCACTAATGGCTCCGTTCCACAGAGAAATCGACTCGATTTTAAACACCCTGACCACAATCATCAGCTCGCTTTTCTTCCTGGGCGGAGGTTTCTGATTGTTGGCATTTCCCTTTCTGTTAAATTATCAACAAAATCGCCCCCAAACACTTCTCCAGCAGATTCCCTGGAACGCGGACAGACGGTCAGAGGAAACAGGAATCACACTTTGGTGTAAAGTCGGATGGTTTCTGTTAAAGTGATCCCGGATGAGTTCACTGAGTGTTTCTGTTCCAGGCCAGAGGAGCAGGATGTCCTGAGAGTCAGGGAGAAAAAAAGAAAAAAAAATCATCTTTCTCTGGAGCTTCACTTGAGAGAACAACACTGCAAAAACACAACATCTTGCCAAGTGTTTTTGGTCAAATTTATTGTCCAAATATCTTAGTACATTTTAGGGCTGAAGCAATTCCTCAAGTGATTCGAGTATCTCGATTATTAAAAGTCCTCGAAGAAAATTGGTCTGCCTCGAAGATTCATTAATTAATGTTTTATTCTGTGGCGCACCGTGTTCCTGCCTGGTCGTTATTTGTGGAGGGCAACTGTTGTTCCTGCTATGAGTTGTTGTGAAGTGCTAGCAGCATGGCGGTGAGTTGTGCGGCGTTTTGTCAGGGTTTGTGAACTTTGTCATAGTCCAACTTTGGTGCGACAATGACAGCTTTTCTGGCGTCGGAATCGCATCTTCAGGGTTTTGGAGTGAATGGTAGGAATGGCAGAGAGGGAGAGAGATTTGAGAGAGAGATCCGATTCCTCGGATAATCGTAAAAATATTCTATAGAGTACTCGATTACTAAAATATTCTTTCACAACAGCCCTAGTACATTTGAAATAAGACAGAACTAACTTACAAGTAACATTTCAAGAAGATATAGGAGCTTAATTTTTTAATATTGATATAAAAGTACTTGTTTCACTGGCCAGATTATTTCATTTCTTCAACGTTATAAGTGAAAAAAACTGCCAGTGGAACTAATACAATCAATATTTTATCAATATTAAGGGATAATTTACCATATACCACCATATATATGGTCAATATATAACTGAAAAGTTACTCATCAGTTAGTTTTGTCTTATTTCAAGATATTTGTACTAGAAACTAGACCAAATACTTGGTAGGATTTTTGTGTTTTTGCAGTGCAGTTAAAGTGTTGGAAACTAAACATGTCCAACGTTTGCATTTACGTTTTAAAACCAGCAGTGCTGTTGGAGCCTATTAAGAATTAGATTAATTTATTTTTTGCTAAATTATTAATTTCCACAGATTTAAATGGTAGATCTATTGTTGTATATTTATTTGTTTGTTTTGCTTAGACCCTCCTCCTCGTCACTCAGCCTCCTGCAGTGATTGACAGGCAGAAGTAGCTACTGGGGCTGATCTGATTGTATGGTGAAGGAGTGAGGAGTGAAATGGTTTTTGTGCCGCAAATTAACGTTTTATTTGAAGTCAACTCTGAGATTATTTTTTGTTATTTTTTTAAGTAAAAGAAACGCCTTTGAAACAGGAAAAGTCTCCGCGAGTGTTTTTTATTGTTTTTGAGTGAGTCGAAAGCCTCCTCCTGAGGGACTCTGGCATTTTTGTTTTCTGGATCTTTTGTGATGCAGGAGTAGCCATAACAAGTGCTGCACTTTAAAATCTCACACCGTAGTTTAACTTCTTTCACTTTTTGATGTAATTTTCCTTTGGAATCTGAGTTCGTCGTTCTTGGCCAAGAACTTTGAAGTTTTGACGCTCTGAGGATACGAGCAGGTTGGGATGAATGTTTAGTTTACTACTCAGGTGTTTGAATTTACGACAGCGTATCGCGGAGACGGAGAAAAAACAAGGAACAAAAGGAGTGAGTTTCCACCAAAAAGCTCGAAAATTTGGAAATTAATCTGTGAAACTTTCTAGAAAAAAATCAAAGAAATGTCTGAGCCTTAAACAGTAAAAAAGATTAATAGAAAAACTCAGAAATTTTGGGACTATTCTCTAAAGAATTTTTTTTAGAAAAAAAACATGGCAAATTCTGAGTTTCAAAAAGAAAAAGAAAATGTTTTTTTTTCTATTCTCCCCTCTATTTCTGTCTACAATGACCCTGATACATGGTTGTAAGAATTCCAACAAAATCAAATATATGAATTTTTTTATTTACTTAGCCTCATTATCATCATCTTCATCATTAGGAGTGAGACTAAAACCCCTGAAGCTCAAGATCATTTACTGTCCTTAACAGAACATCTTAAGTGTTACAAATGGAAAAACATCAGAATGGGCTGTGGATTATTACGTTAATTTAGACAAAGGACAAATAGCATAAATGTGTTGCTTTTATCATGTCTTCAGAAGGGAAGTTACATGTCTCAAATGTAAAATCGTGTTTTGACGCTGCAGCACCTGTTCAAACTTTGTCTGAATGCTGGATTAGAGTCAGCGCTCTCATCCCTAACCAGCTCTTTGTGTCTCAGCTCAGGAGGGTTCACCGTCATTCCACCCAACCAGACCCGCCGGAGCAAGAACAAAGAAAGTAATGATCCGCCCAAATCTGCTTTGATTCTTTGTAAACGTTTGGCAAATTTGCTTCCGGTGATTGATGTGGAATTGCTCTGCAGTGGCTCAGAGGGAAATGGAGGATCTGCAGAGATACAGGGAGGCGCACAGGCCCGGTCCGCTGCACCTCGCTCCAGAGAGGCTGGGTAATCACTGAGATCAGCCTCATTACGTTCTGGGGATCACTGGGATTATCGGCACTTTGCAGTCGCTGATGTCTGTTGATCCGTCCAGGTGGAGGGGATGTAACTATGGCCGAGGCCAGGCAGAGGCAGTTTACCAACCAGAGAGGCTCCAGTCTGCAGAAGAAGGTACATTATCTTCCCTTATGCAATGTAAAAAGGCAAAATCTTATCAAGTATTTTTGGTCTACTTTCTATTTTTTGTTTTAAATTGATGGAAAAGTGCTAGTTTCACTCGCAGATCTTTTCACTTATGACATGGAAAAATGTCTTGTTATCAGAGAATCTGTCAGTGGAAACTACACTGCAAAACCGCAGAGTTCAAGTATTTTTCCAGTGCAAATATCTTAGTTCACTTGAAATAAAACAAACTTAATGTATAAGTAACTTTTCAGCAAAAAATTAAGAGACCACTTAAAATGATTGGTTTCTGCATTTTTACTCTTTACAGGTTTATGTTTGAGTAAAAGGAACTTTGTTCTTTTATTCTACGAACTCCTGACAACATGTCTCTGAAATTCCAAGCAAAGATCTCAGTAATTATTTGCAGAAAATGAGAAATTGACAAAATAACGAAGATTCAGTGCTTCCAGACCTCAAATAATGCAAATAAACCAAGTTCATATTCATTTAGAAACAACAATAATGTTTTAAGCTCAGGAAGAGTTCAGAAATGAAGATTTGGTGGATTGGCCAAGAGGTTTTCAGTGCAGCGGTCTTCTTGTTCTATTCCAGAGCTGGATACGAGTTCGTTTTATGTAAATTAATTCCTTGATACTGATGAAAAAATACTCGTTTTATTAGCAGATTAAATCACTTTTAATCAAGTGATTTAATCAAGTGATCAGATCAAGTGATCAGAGCAGCTCTCGGCTGGCCTGGGAACGCCTTGGGTTCCCCCGGAGGAGCTGGAAGAAGTGGCTGGGGAGAGGGAAGTCTGGGCCTCCCTTCTGAAGCTGCTGCCCCCGCGACCCGACTCCGGATAAGCTGAAGAAAATGGATGGATGGATGGAATCACTTTTAACAAGGGAAAATTGCCTTGTCATAAATAAATTTATCTGCCAGTGAACTTGTACTTTTTTTCATCAATATCAAGGAATTATTTACACAAAACAAGCTCCTGTAACTTTCTAAAAAGTTACATAAAAATGTTAGTTTTGTTTTGTTTCAAGTGTAATGAAATATTTTCACTAGAAACTAGACCAAAATTACCTGGTAAGATTTTGTGTTTTTGCAGTATTGTTTTGACGTGAGGATTTGTGTGATGGATCTGTGCAGCATTCAGACTGAAGACGCTTTGAAAACTATCAGATACGATTTAGTTCTGTGTGTGAAAGAGACAAACTGATTTTCAGATTTTATTTTCAATTTATTATATATATATTATTTCAATACATTTTACATTTACGGACTAACTCGCCGTGGCGTGTCACACCCAGCCCTAATGGAAGATCTTCAAAATTTGCGATTGCAACATTTAGTCATGTTACAAACAGGTGTAAATACTTTTGCTGGCACTTGGACACATCCTAATCGGGATTTTGGATTTTTTTTTTTTTTACCTATCAAATATTTGTGGTAACTCTGTGGAGTCCTGTTTCATAATTCCCAAATCAGAGACAGAGCAGCTGATCAAATAGGTTTTGAAATGCTGTGTCTGAGCGTTCTTAAGCAATGTGATTAAATATGATTATCTTATCTGACCTTTTATGTTGGAGTTCCTCTTTTTGTTTTTTCAAGCTTAAAAAGGAGGATATGGACAAGAAGAAGAGACAAGAGGAAGAAAAAGAGTGGCAGAAGATGAAGGCCACACAGAGGGAGAAGGTGAGTCCAGACGTAGAGTTTACAAAATCAGAATCATCTCTGCAGCAGAAATGTCTGATATGTCACAGTCTGAAGGACTGCTGGGTTGATTTTTATTTTTCACATTTACATTTCTTTTACCAACAAAAACATCACATTTTTTGACCATCCGGTTGTGATGGCGGACGTCATGTGGGGAGTTCCCTGACCAAACGGTCCGATCTTTGAGGCTCTTATTTATCACTTTTATTAGTGTCACCGTTGTCCATCCTGATGGAAAATCCACAGATCCTCACCAAGCTGATGAGAGAGGTTCCTCCTGAAAGACATATCTGTATTCATAAAAGTGTTATTAGGGGGAATTGTGGGTAAACATGCGGGTTTTATCACAGTGCTTCACTTTTACTTATGTACAAGTGATTTTCCAGAACAATCAGAGGAAATAACATTAGGTCCTGCAGCGTCCTTAACTTTCTTCTTTCGTCCAAAACTCTTTTCCTCACAGTGCCTGCAGCTACACCTGCTGCCAATCATGAGCAAGTTCTGCTCTGGTGGCTCTGCACTGCAAAAACACAACATTTTACACAGTGTCTTGTAGTTTATAGTGGAAATGTCTTAGTTCACTTGAAATAAAACTAAGCTGTGATTTAGTGCAACATAATGAGAAGCGAGAACTACCAGGTTTGCCCTGTAGGTGTCAGCAGAGACAAGCGTCCAGTAGAAAGCGTCCAGTGAAGCGTCTCCGTTTGTCTCTGCATCGGACTGTAGAACCACCTGACTGATGGGGCTGTGGACGAATGAATGTCAGACATAATTCTGGGCGATTACCGTAGGACGCCAAACTGGTAACCATGGACACCGTTTTCCCATGTTGCGCCTTTGGAACGCAGTGGTAATCCTTCTGATAAACCCGCGCTGACAAACAGTCTGATCTCAGATTACGGATGGGACAGGACAAGGCGGCGGCAGACACTGAGCTGCCTTCCTGCTCAGGAGGACGACATCCTGATTTCACACGAATTACCGTCTCTATGATCCAGATGTCCAGACTGCCAGCATCACTGTTCCCACAGTCTGGACATGCAGTAAGCCCATGGTGATGCATTTAAAAAAAAAAAAGTTTACAGACTAGAAACCGGATGAAAAACTGTGAAGTAAATATAAAACCTTTTCTACCTGATAAATGCATTTTCTCTCAAAATCTCTGTAAAGAGAATATTTAATGTATTAAGTGCTGTATTCATGGCAATTATAATTCAGTTATTTCATTTATAACATGGGACAAAATATCTAGTTAGCTGAGAGGTGAGATGCAAAACCCCCCCAAAAAAACACTTTTGAACCTGAACATGAATGAAGCTGCACTGAGGTCGAGAATTAGAAGGAGGGAAGTTTATTTTTGGGTCCATAAGCTTAAAGACCTTTGTTCGTAAATGACAAACAAAATCCAACAAAATTATTCTTCATTTTGTTGGATGGCAGTGTTTAGCAGCCTGTGGTGCTGAGTGATGTCTGTGTCATGTTTCAGGCTGATCGTCTGGAGCTGAGGAGGCAGCAGGAGGACCAGAGGAGGCAGGAGCTGTTCCACTCGGATCAGACCAGGTCAGGCCAGGATCTCCCTCTCTTGGTTCTCACAGGTCTCTTTGTGTCTTGCCTCTCCGCTGTGGAGGTGAGTCATGAATGCATCGTCAGCGTCAGGTGACACAATCGTCTGTCCATCGTCTGAGCCTCCGCAGTGAATGTTGTCACATCGCCGCCACAAACCACAGCCGTCAATGTATAACTCGGGATTTAATGCACAGAGCAGAACTGTAAGATGGGAAGAAGACACTTTTTTTTGTAGTAATAGTACCATTTGTACTACATACACCCAGAATCACCTCTCACTGCGGTTTACAGCTGCAGATCTTCTGGTTTGTGTCTCTCCAGTCCAGACTGATGTTTCATCCTGTTCCTTTCTCTGAAATAGTGCAAACCCAGTCAAATCAGCTGCCATAGACTCTGTTATTTGTGGCGCTGAACTTTGCATTGTTTGCTTTCTCTCTTTCTTTTCTTCTTTCTTTCTTTGTTCCTTTCTTTCTTTCTTTCTTTGTTTCTTTCTTTGTTTCTTTCTTTCTTTCTACTCCTTGTGAATGTGAGGGCTGGTTTAGTTTAATTAGACATGCTTTGATGTAGGCCATTACATTGTAGCTCAGGCTGCACTTTGAACCTCCACTCCAGTCTCACGTTTGTTGCAGCAGGGGTGAAGTGTTGAGTCTGATGTGCAGTGTTAGCTTTGTACATTTTGCTTCCCATATGGCCTGTGAAATTTGGCATTTTCAAGTTGGGTTTCCTTTAGCGTGTTATGCAAGACTTTGTCAGTATCCCGTTAATTTTGAAAAACGACAATATTGCAATCGCTGTGTTTCCATGAAAGCAGATACGCAGTGAATTAGTTTGTTCATTTCATAAGTCTTTTAAAAAAAACATGCCGTGCCATCATCCTCCTACCACTTCCTGGTAGGACGATTCTTTGTCGTTTCTGCCAGTAGTAACATCCGGTTGTTGATCACATGACTCATGTTACATATGAAACGTGTTTCCATTCCACCTCACTGTAATGCAAAAAAAAAAAAAGAAAAGAAAGTTGCCATGTTTCCATTGCGCTAATTTATTTTCAAAATTCCAAATTTGCTCAATGATATGGTCAGTGGAAACACAGCTAACAGCCTCTTTTCTTCTTCTCTTTCTCTGACCTGTTCCTTGGTCCTAATCATGCTCTTTGTTCACTAATGTTTTCTGAAAAAAAATGCTGAGGCCTTCAAATAATAATGTAATTACAGTATTTATGAGATGTAGTTACACACATGTCTCTTATTTAGGGGCATCAAGGTTAAAAAGATGTTACTCTTTTTACTTGTAATTAGTAATAAAACAGTATTGGTTTCTTTTGACTACACAATTATTTACCACTTTTTGTTGATTTGTTAGAAAATATACATAAAAAATACCATAAAATACATAAAAAATTAAATAATAAATAATTACATTTAAATAGTTTAATAAAATAACATAAATTGATTAAATAAAGCAAATAACAAAATAAAATACATAACAGTTTGTAATTGTAATTTGAGGAAATGAAAACATTTTCTAATAGGGGCCCTAATAGTTCTTTACATCACGGACAGACAATTAGTCATATTCCATAGCTCTTTTCTGACTTCACATATACAGGCCAGTATTTACAACAATAGTGTTCCATTTCTTTTGGAATAGCACTGTAGTTTCAGCTGTTGAGTAAAAATAAATACTAATATGTCAGTTTTGTTTGTTTTTCTAAGTTTAAAGACCTGACATCTTGTAGTCGTGGTTGCATAATGTTTATCTTGGCTTAGTTTAGTTTTTAACGTCTTCGATTGTAGAAACCCGTCTTTGCTTATCATTATAATTTCACTGCCATGCAGGGACTTCTGCTGTTGTCACATTAATAATTTTGACATTCTGTTTTACAGAATTTGTCAGGTATGTATTTAATATAAGAAACATGAAACATCAGTCAGAAAGGTGAAGAATTAAAATTGATCAGTAAAGATGAGATGCAGTGGGAACATAAACACACAGATCCAGGAAGTATTTGGAGATCATCAGTGTGGGCTGAGTACACACCCTTGAGGCATCCCAGTGGAGTCAGAGACGGGTTTTTAGTGAAAATAAAAAGAAACATTTCTTGAAAGACAGCATATTATGAAAAATGTACATTTTTTAGGTTTTTTTCATGCTGTCATGTGTTGCTTTGATCAATGTTTGATGAATCCCTGTGGAAACATATTGGCTTAGCTGATCTGATTGGGCGGCTGCTGTGTTCATGTTTTGCAGAAAAAATGACAGTTTTCTGCAGAGTCTCCGGAGAGCAGCCGCTCCGTCCGGCGGTGCTGCACACACATCATCCATGGTGAGCTGCCGACGTCTACATGAAAGCAAACCAAAGTGTTCAGCGTGTTCCTCTGGGTTCAGAACTGGGCTGCGTTGCGGCCGTGTAATCTTTGTGGGATTTTAGCACCAATAGATCTGCCTTTGCAGCCTGTTTTCTGAGTAAATACTTCTGGGCGCGGTGTTTTTACTGACTGAGGCTGCGAGGAAACCAAGTCCTGTCACTTATCTGCCAGGTTGGGGGAACCTGCAGTATCTCCTGGTCAGAGCTGGCCGACATGGAGATCATGTCCAGCAGAGAGAGATAAACCACTTCTTACTGCCCTGTGTTGTCTCTCCGTCTTCTCCTATTACTGTCTTTTCATCCCCTCCCCTTCCTCTCTTTTTATTTCTCAGACTTCTCTTCCACTCTGTGTTGGTTTTTCTGCAAGCAAATGAACAGAGTGCTAGCAGAGTTCAAGGGACTTCCCAGAGTTCACACTGAGTGGAGACAGAGTTAGAGTAAAGTGTGCATTGTGTGTAAAATAAATGAGTGGAACACCGTGTAGCGGTAAGCGTACCTGCAGAAAAGCCCCGGCTCTTCAACCAGAGCTCAGTGTCTTGTCAGTTAATCAGGTCAACTTGTACTTTTGGGTTTTCTCCTTCCTGTGTTGTGGAACCTTCTTCTCAATTCTGCTGAGCTGTTGAAAATACCTCGACTACATTGTTCATTTCTTTTAGGAGGGGCAGAGGCAGTTTAGTTGAATTTGACGTTTAGGACAGGCACAAATATAAGCCTTGTTCCTTCTCAATCAAAATGTTCAAGTTAGTGGAGAGGTTTGAACTGTTTAAAGCAAATTATTTGATGACTGGCTAAATAAAAAATAAAAAAAATAAATGAGTAACTACATTTATACGCCTGGTTAATCTGTGTTCACTACACGAGTCCTAAATGGATTCATGTCAGATGAAACTTACTGGCATTTCATAGTAAAGAGGATTAAAATATAATAAAATGAAAGTTGAGGATGCTGGTAGGAGGTCATGTTTGCTTTAGTTTCTGTTTTATTTATTCAATTATCTCATCAAACTCATTAAATTATCAGTTGATTAATTCAACTAATCGGTTCTCTAAGGCTCCCCAATATCTCTGGTTACAACCTCCAATGACCATTTACTTTGTGTGTGTGGTTTTTTTTTCTATGTTGAGACTGCTTGACTTGAATGTATCATCTGTGAATGTATTGATTAGTTTTGGGTCTACACACGTTAACATACGGAACAGCAGTGGGCTGAGTGCACATCCTGGAGGCATCCCAGTGTTAAGCACGTTGGAGTCACAGATGAGTTCATTCAACGTGGTTTGACTCTGGTCAGTTTGGTGAAAGTAAACAAAAAAACTGACTCGTTTTCCATCATGTTATAAATTTATTCCCTCATCAAATTCATGGTGAAGTGTTGCTTGGATTCTTTAATGTATGGCCTCATATAAAGTGTCGTCTATTTCCACAATCCTGTATCCTTGGAGCTGCAGCCCCCCCACACACACAGCTCCTCCAGACTAGCGGCAGCAGCAGTTAGCAGACATCTGGTGGAACTGGGTGTCTGCTGAGCTCATCATACAAACTACTTCTCAGTTCAATGTAGAGCTGGGTGATAAAGCAATAACAGGATTTATTGAGATAAATATCAACATAAAATATGTCCAATAGAATGTTCAATAATTTCACTGAACTCTGGTCTAAAACCGCACAGCATTCTGGGGGACGTCGGCAGAGGAAAGGCTTTAGCCACTCAACCTCTCATGATCAGCTAAGTGAGGCTGGTGGCATCAACTAACTCACTCACTCATTCCCTAGCAACAACCCATTGACTAACCTGCGCAGCAGCAGTTTAATGTTTCACAACCACGAGTTAAAGGAGAAAATGAGAACAACAGCTGGAAACTAAACTGTGGATAAATACTGTCCCCAGTTTGATAAATATATAAATATCTATAAATATCGATACCGACTGAAACCCTCATACCGTGATATATTTCCGCCATGTCGCCCCGCCCCAGTTTTTCGCTCCTAAAAACAGTTCTAAACAGCATAATTGTTGTGATTTTTTTTAGAACATTATGTCATCTGTTTTAAAGGATGACATTTTAAAAAGGATTCTATTTTATTGAGAAAAGATGGTTTCAGTGAAGTCTGCCTGTGTTGGTGAAGGATCTCTGTCACTCACAGCTCAGCAGACATTTATTGGAAGGTGTTGATGACTCCTGTCATCAGGCCTCGCTCTCCTCCTCCACATGGCCCCTCCGTTACACGAAGCGGCCCGAGGCCAAGCCGGCGGCGCTCTGCACCGACTGACATCTCTGTCCACAGCAGGCGGGCGTTACCTAGCAACGCCTGCAGGAGCCGGGAGTTTGTCTTTCTTAGCTCGTGACGTTCCTGATTATCCTGACTTCATCGACGTCCTCCCTCTGAACTGGAAAACAAGACATTCAAGTTGACAAGTTAGCGCATTGAGATACACTGTAAAACCTAACAGTGCATCTTGATGGCAGAAGTTTTAAATGGCTTAAAGTTAGGAAAAGTTGTGGTCACTCTGAAATGATTTTCTGAGGTAATAACTCAGCTGATTTAAGTGAACCAAAAGGTTTGGGGAATTTTGAGTGAATAATTCAGGTTTGTTTCATTGAAGTTGACTTTATATCAAAAACTGGAAGCTTTGTTGAGCATCGTCTATTATTTTAGTGATTGTTTGTTCTGTTTTTCATTGCATTTTGCAGCATTTTTATGGTGCGCATGTTTCACCTTTTGCAAATTGATTTTGCCACATAATTTACAGAGATTTTAATTAAACAATATGCTTTAAATTAATTGGAAAAAATAATACATATAAGTATAGATACCTAAGAGATTCCACTCGGCTACTGTTGATTCTATTAAGTATTTTTACCTTTGTGTAGAATATATTAGTCTGTATGTGTGTACCTTTGTTTACCCAGGCATGTGTCATTGAAATTAAAAGGTCTTTTTCAAGAGAGACCTGGCCAAGACTGGCAGCAACACACCGGCAACTTAAATACAATATAGATGATGATGGAAGGAAAATAACAAAAACCAAAAAAGTGAAAATTGGACCAAAATACAACTTTATATTAGTCAAAGCATTTACAAAAAATATCTTATTTACAAATTGATTAAATGTAACATTAAGATTTGTTTAGATTAATAAACTCAAACAGTTTAAGGCAGTTGGTGGATTCAGTTGAACTCAAACCACTTGAATTGTCAGGTTTTACAGTGTAGAGACACTCCGGGTCAAACTGTGGCCAAAACTCCTTTATTAATGAAAAGTCTTAGTTCTGTGGTGAAAGACAAAACCGTCGACAGGATTAAACCAACAAAAGGTTGAACTTCTCCTCTCCTCTCCTCTCCTCTCCTCTCGTGGCCGCGGCGCGGGGGGGCGGGGGGGGGGGGGGGCCGGGGGCGGGGGGGGGGGGCGGGGGGGGGGGGGNTCCTCTCCTCTCCTCTCCTCTCCTCTCCTCTCCTCTCCTCTCCTCTCCTCTCCTCTCCTCTCCTCTCCTCTCCTCTTTTTTTCTTCTCTTCTCTTCTCTGTTCTGCACTTTTCCCTCTCGTCTTTCCTCTCCCAGCCCACAGTTCTGTCAGATTGGGGGATGAAAGCTTGCGGCCGCTGCTCTGTGTATCTGATGTGGTTCTGACCCGTACCCCAGATCTGTTGTTCTTTCAGTACTGGCTCCAGCATACAGACAGATCTCCCCCTTTATATCTTCTAGTTGTGTGTGTGTGTGTGTGTGTGTGTGTGTGTGTGTGTGTGTGTGTGTGTGTGTGTGTGTGTGTGTGTGTGTGTGTGTTTGAGGGGAGATTTAATGCTGAGCTTTGGTGGGAGCAGAATGATTGATCCCACCGGTGGACTGCACTTGCCTTGCCCTCACTGACCAGTCGGCTCTCCTGGAGAAACAGCAGGAAAAAAAAAGTTTATTTTGTGTATCTGAACAACTCAACTGGTAATGTTGTACATTTATGGAGTAATCTTAGTTTTATCCAATTTTTTGTGCTATATGTGCCTTAGTGTAATGAATGCATAAAATGAAGACATTCCTCTCTCCTGGGTGCTGTTTGTTAGTCCTGGCAGTATAACCTTTGACCTGTGGTTCAGATCAACCTTAAAAAGTCCAACCCGAGTCCGTTGGCACTGTGTCAAAACCCAATCCGACCCGAGCCCAAAGTAAACTCGACATACTATGATTTTACTGCTTTTATTTTTAAAACCACCATTTAAGTGAGCAGAGTAACTCCTCCTGTTTGTAGTGTTTGCTTGGTGTCTTCCAGCTCCATCTTGTTGCTTGTTGTAACCTCAAGGTCAGTCAAGTGCAAATCCTCCTGGATCTGTGACTGATAGGAATCTGTTTCTGCCGCTGCTGGAGCGCAGCATGCAGTGCGCCGCTGCTTGTTTCAGCCTCATTAACCTCTGCACCCTTGTTTATGTTCTGGATTTCTCCCAACAGCTTAAACTATCAAACTCCTCAGTTAAGAAGTAGATTACATTTGCAGTATGTAACTTCTAAAAAATACATTTTTTTCTGTATTTAATAAAACTGTCACCACATTGTGACAGTTTGATATGAGATAAGCTGCGAAAAGGTGGCACTCCTCCACTATTGTGGGCTTCAAAAACAGCCAATCGGAGCCAGGAGGCGTATCTTAGCGTTGTCAATCATTCTCCTGCAAGTTGCTCGAGTCATTCTGTATATGTGTAAGAGTCACTCAGCTACTCAAGAAAACTATATTCTTTAATATATGAATTTTTTTCCTAAGAGTTTTGTGTGATTTTGTTGCATTGCTTGCTACTCAGTTCTTAAAAGACATCTTTCTTATTTCAGAACAAAGTGGGCAACAAGGAGACAGAAAACCCAATAAGAAGTATGGAAGAGCTGCAGCTAGAACACAGGAGGTACAGAGAACCAAACCAATAACTTTCTCTTTTTCTTACTTCACTTTCTCTTTTAAGAGAGACGAGTTCTGCTTAGTGAAAAGCAGAGAGTTGAGATACAGAAGCAAAAGGAGGATTATCACCTGTCACTGGAGTCAGTTCAGTTTCTTCATATAGTCAGACAGGTTCCTGTTGATCCTAGTTATCAGCCAGTGCATTAACATCAGTTCATTACTGGTGATTTTATAGCTTAAAATCTATCTATTTAATCTTGGTTCGAGTCGTTGCCTAGCAGCAGTCTAAAGAGAACAAAATCCCAGAAGAAGATAAGATACCAGCTGACTGTACAGTAGCTCACAGAGCAGATTGACTAATCAACAAACTACCGTCAGCTTGTTAAACTATGAAGGGTAGAACAGATTTTTTAAAAATTCATGCAATAATTATTTGGAAACTCCTAAATTTAACAGGTCTATTTTTAGTCATTTTTATAGTCACAATAGTAGAACTAATTTTTTTTTTCCTTTTCAGTCTAAGAAATCAGATCCTGTTTGGATAAAACTTGTGTGCACATAACATGGCATCACAAAGTGTGATTTGTTTACTCATTTACAATATGGAGGAAATCAGTAGTTCTGGTGAACTTGAGGACACAATTTTAAAGGGGCAGTATTTTGTAAAATCAACAGTTTTGAAGTGTAGATATTTTTTAAAAATGTATTCCTTCATCCAAAATATATCTGGAGTGTTTCCTTGATCTTTTTCATGCATGTTTGAGAAATCTTTTAATCTCCATGGCAACCATTCAGCTGTGCAAAATGCTGGGTGGACCTAGCCCCGCCTTCGAAGACAAAGCTTCTACTCAGAGCTGCAGTTTCCAAATTTCCAAGTTTTTTTTTCTTATAGAGAATTCCTTCCCTGCATCTGCCCCACTCAGCTCCTTCAGACTAGCTAGCAGCAATTAGCAAACACCTGGTGGAGCTGAGCATCAGCTGAGCTCATTATAAGAGCTATTTCTCAGAGCATTGCTGGTAAAAACATTGTTAAAGGATTAATAGAGGAGCCATGTTGTGATGATGTCCTGAAGGTGGAGCTACAGAAAGAGAAGAGGCTTCTTAAAGAGACAGAGGCCCAATTTCAAGGCGTTAAATTACAAATTACGAATCATTTGAAGGGCAATAAAGTCAAGAACATGTTAAAAACTAGTTTCCAACCAAGAGCTGTTGTTTCCTTGAACACAGATAATCCATCTAAAACCTGATCTTTATTTATTTTTCTTATCATCCCAGTTATTTCTGTGTTCCTACCATATTTCGTTTTATATTTATTGAGATACATTTATTTATTATTATTTTATTCAATTATTTGACTTTCCTTAGAATGTCTGTAATTGCTATTTTTAAAATTTTGTTGTCCTTTCTGTCATGACAGATGACAATAAACTGAATTCTAATATATACAGCATTTTTACAACAACTGAAAGAAACATAATTACTTGACTGTGCTGTAAAATGCGCCTGGCAGGCACCTCATAGTTCCCATAGAAGGAATAAAGTCAAACCAAGCGCTAAATAAGATGAACAGTTTGTTGTGTTGTCCCCAGTCGCACTGCTTGTTGGCCGAGTCGGTGAACGTTGAGTGTCTGCAGGCCGTTTAATAACTTCACCATGTTTCCGAGGTTCAAACACTTGAAGCTCTCTGTGTTTCAGACCTGTCCTGTAATTTGTCTGAAACGTCTTTTCCTTTTTTTAACTGCTCCCTGTGTGCATCGACAGGGTGAACCAAGCCTTTCTCGATAAGCTGGAATGTAACACCAGTGGGACGGAGGTCGAGGCGAACAGCTGCTCCAGCCGGGAGGAAGAACGTCCACGTTTGACCCCTGATGATCAGAGGCGACACGCCGCAGCCGGACGCGTCGCCCTGACTCACCCGGAGCCGGGTCCAGAGCGCCGCTGCTCCCACTGGACGGAGGAAACTGGTGAGCTGAAATGACGCGTGTGGGCAGACCACAATCCACTCGTTCTCACGACTCGTTTTTTTTTTTCTTTGAAAGTTTGGTTGTGTGCTGGTTAACCAAATCTAAATCAGGTATGTGACAGGAGTTGGCCAACTCATCGTTTGTGAGTTTTTCTGTTTAGTCTGTAAACTAAACAGAAAACACTTCAAAGCTTGCCAGGTGTAACCTATGCCTGGCATGTCGTCTATCTGTTCCGCTCGGCTCTTAAGTCTCGCAGACACCTGCAGTTTGTGGGACTCTGGAAGAGTGAGACTGTTTGTGTTTTTTTCCTTTTTTTTCGTCTCCTTTTGAAAAATGATCTGAGATAAACGCGACACTTTAATTTAACCTCCCTCACTTGCTGTGATGCGAACAGAAATAGCATCAAGACTTCAGGTTTCTGTCACAGAGCCAACAATTTTCTGAAAGCTGCACTGGAGTGACAGAGTTGGCATGCGACCATCCCAGCATATTAAGATGCGCCTCCTATAGCTGAAAACGACACCCGATGCTACAGATCACCTGCGGCTCATATGTCAGGAACAAAAACACGCTGTTGTTCTAACTGAGCGCTGCTTCTGCCTGCAGCGATCAGCAGAACGGATCTACAGTACAGCTGACAGCTGTGTTACTCTGCTGGGAGGGAATGTAAACTGGCAGAGAGGTTTAGAAAATCAAAAATGATTCCTAATGACTGTGATTCTATTTACTGTGTGTTGGTTTTTAGAGTTTGTCCTAGAATTTACGGCAACACTTAACGAGAATAATTGTGTATCTGTAGTTAAGTACAATAATATGGTCTGAGTAGAAGTAGGAGTTTAGATCAGATCTAATCAGGTAAGAGATAAGGCTACGACGGCGTATTAGGATCATTGTAGAAAGAAGGAAAAAAGTTCATTTTTACAAGAAACAAAAGAAATTATAAAAATAATTAATAATTTCAGAAATGTTCTTTAAAAAATTGCAAGGAAATGTTTGAGTTTCAAAAGTTGCATATTTTTTTCACCCTTGAAATTTTCACGTTTTTTTTTTTAGAAAATGTCTAAGATTAATCTCAATTTTTTTTTCTTGCCGATTATTGGATTTTTCAAATGTAGAAATTCCCAAGTGTTTTTCTAGAAAAGTTCTTAGATCAAGCTAAAAGTTTTTCTGACAGAAGTTTGCTGCTTTTTTTTAAATCTACAAAGCAGTTTGATGCTTCATCGGAGCAAATTGACCAGGAGCTGATAATTGCATGTATTTCAAATTAAGATCACAGAACAAAACGTCAGCAGCCTTTGGAGCAGTCAGTCGATCCCGGGCTTAATGCATCTCGTCCTGCCTCTGCATTGTTAGTATTTACTGGAATAACGCAGCGAAAACAGAACGGCTTCACTAGTCCACGGTCTAAGCCAAAATCTCCAGGAATATAGCAAAACCTTCAACCTCAGCGCCGCCATTATGGGCGCAGTTCTGCTTGTCACAATCCCACAACATCCTCTATCCATGACGGAATGCGTCCGCCAGATCCAACCCGAGTTTCACCAACATGTGTTTTTCTGCTCGGCTCTAACCTGTCGCCTCGCTGAGCGAGCAGCAGACTCTGTCGTCCTCGGCGCAGAGCGATGGACGGCTTCACGGTCCCTGCAACAGGAAGCGGCGCGAGGTTCAGTTCACGGAGAGCGAAGAAGACGACTCGGCTTGTGTTTACAGTTTGGTCGGCTGCCAGCAGGAAGCAGCTCGATCTCGTCTGTCTCTGACTCTGTTAACAAAACAACGAAGCATCACGTTGCGAGAAACAAATGTCCAAATGATCGTTTTGAGTAAATAAGCAGCTGCAGCTGTTGCACATCCCCAGGTAGCTGCTTCTGGAGATAAAGATGTTGACTTCTTGCTCTTCTGGTGCTATAAATGTCTCCTTAACTTCACCTGTCTGACTGGTTCTTAGTTTATTTGCTTGTCATCACCATCCTTTTCCTTTCACTGGCTCAGGATTTTAACATAGTGAGTGTTGAAAGGGGAAGAGATGTTCCTGAATTTGAACATTAATACAAATCAAATCTCGTCCTGAGGATTTGTCAGAGGGCAAAAGAAGATTTCAAGTTAACATAAATTGTTTACACGGGACAAGCAAATCCTACGGAACATCTCAAAATGTCGTTTTTTTTTTTTAAATGGTACTGTTACAGTTTAGCATCAAAACTGAATCATGTTTCAGGTTTGGTTTTCATTAGCCGTTGTGAAACAGGAAGTTAAATTAGAAGAAGGCCAATTGGTCAAAATTCACAGCTGAGTTGCAGTGAATACAGAAAACATTAAGATGATTGGTCAGATTTTCAAAAAAGTTACAATGATTAGTGAGAATTGTAAGTCTGTGTTAAATTTCTGACGATGACATCACTTATTACTGCTGTAATCATAAATATATTCATTTGGAAACAGGGATCTAATTTTTTTTTCCATAGGTGAGAATTTCACCTTGATTCCTGTATAGTCAGAAAATACAGCTAAGCTTTTCTCTTTGGATTACATCATTCAGTAAAACATCCTTTTGAGCATTTCCATGTTTTTCTCCCCAAGCACACAAATCTCTTATCCAAAACCTTTTTTATTTATTTATTTATTTATTTATTTATTTTTACAATAAAGTATCTCCACCCTGAATCTGGATTCACATAACTCCGGCCCGTCTGTCTTCCAGGTCCGCAGGCCGACCGCGACTGGGACCTGATGAAGCTGGTGAACATCTTCCCAGACTGCAGCAGAGACTTCATCCAGGACATCCTGACCCAGTGCGACGGCGACTACGAGCAGGCCTGCGCTCTCCTCGTCAGCACGCTCACTTAAATTTGATTCGCTGGACGATCCAGGACAAGCGGATTCATGTGGCGAGGCTTGGTGCTCAAATATTAAATGCTCCGCTGCCTGCCATACACAGCTGCTACAAACGGTACCTACAGGGCCGAGAGCGACTCCGGGGATCTGCTTCCTATTATGCCGTTAATCTCCGAGCGTTCGGTGTGTTGCGTCTGTCTGGTGAGTCACGCTGGCTTTGTGATCCCACTCAGAGTCCATGTTGTTCTTATATGAATTTGGTAAAGGTCGTTGTTTATGACTCACAATGTTTAAATCATATTTTGGGCTCCTAATTTGATCATTATGTTAAAAAAAAGTTTTATTATGTTTGGTTGTTTTCTGTTGTTGCTATCTGATCAGATTGTTGTGTCATGAATCTTATCAGAAGACAGTAAAGATTGAAGTTTTACATTGACGCTCTGAAACTTTAGAGGTTCCTGGTGAAACAGCAAAAACACAAAATCTTACCAAGTATTTTCATCTTGTTTCACATGCAAATATCTTGGTACACTTGAAACAAGACAAATGTAACTTACAAGGTAAGATAGAGGAGCTGATGTTGAGTCAATAATTCCTCAATATTGATCAATAGCACCAGTTCTAATGGCAGATTATTTCATTGACAAGTTCCTATTTCCAGCTGACAACGTCCTTGTAAGTCAGTTTCATCTTATTTGAAGTGTGCTAAGGTGTTTGCATTAGAGACCGATTGCTCAGGTTTAGTGTTTTTGCTGTGATCCGGTGCTTCCTGTGAGGGAACCAATCAGATGACAGTGGCGACAGAGACCAACGGGTGGTGCTGTCCACACGAGGGGCTGAAAATCCCCCACCAATTTAGCATGAAGTCATGTTTACTGCTGATGTCATCCGGCAAATGTCGTTCCTCCAGGGATCAGCGTGAGCCCCGAGCCTCACAGGCTGCGGCCCTGACACCCGCCACCACCAGGAAGTAGGAAAAATCCACGGCGATAATTTCTGTGTAAACAATTGTCATTTCTTTTATGATGACTCGATTGCATCCGACTGCTTTCAAGGAGACCAATCGGAATTATTTATTGATTTTGTCATCAGAGATTATTCACTACTAGTGAATTGAAATGTTTATGGAACAAAATGATTTGAAGTCATTATTAATTTTACCCTGCAATGTTTTTTTTGTGTTTTTAAAGCTGCACAAGCCAATAAATTATACTGGAAATAGATGGGATGTTACAGAAACAATATGACGTGTGTTTTTTTGAAAATACTTTTTGGAAAATGTCAAATAAAAGCAAATGTTTTTACACTGCTTCAAGTTTACTTAACTTAAAAAAAATCCCTGAAAGTGAAATACAAAACAAACTTCTATCAACTTCTCTCTTAAAATTAGTTGTTGACAGATTTTCTTTTTTCGGCTAAACAACAAGTTGAGCAGGAAGGACAGGTACGGTGGGAAAATGTTGCGTAATATTCTTACTGTCAGCAGATTCTATTATTGGGATTAGTTTACTTTAGGAAATGAGTTTTTTATTTAGGATCATATTAGCCTATTATCTGCTAAGAACAAACAGCACAAAGAATAAGAAAATGTGTGATCAATTATTTTTTATTTAAAAATAGAATCTTATAGCAGTGAGTACCAATATTACTGTAAGCCATGTGCAATTTATGAACAAAATATACTCTGAAAAAGCTTGCCAAGTATTTTTGGTCCAGTTTCTAGTGCAAATATCTTATCAGTACAATTAGTACACATAGGATAAAAATAACTTAAAAATAACATTTCAGCTTGTTAAGTCAACAATTCTTTAATGTTAATGAAAAAGTTCTAATTCCATTGGAAGATTATTAAACTTATGGGAAAAATGTCTTGTTATAAGTAAACTTTTTTTAATCATTATTAAGGAATTATTGACTCTAATGAAGCTCGGAATCTTGCCAATAAGTGACTTCAAAGTCAGTTTAATCTTATTTCAATTCTACTGAGATGTTTGCACTAGACCAAAAATACTTGGTAAGATTTTGTGTTTTTGCAGTGCACATAAGTGTGATATTGTAAATCATTTCAATATGACAAAACATAAAATAAATAAGTGTTCACATGGAAATATGTTTATCTATAAACAAATATCTAAATGAGTCCAGAGTAAAAAAGACTTAAAGACATTAAAACCAGTGTGTTTCCCTTTAAGCAGAAACACACCTGTACAGAAAACACATGAACAGTCTGACTGTTCCATCCACTGCATTGGTTATCATGGTGTCTGTTAATAATATTGACTCAACATTCTGAGTATTTACCAGAGAGCTCAAACTGATGGTTGCCAAAAAACCAAGAGGCTGTTGAGAGAATCAATAGGAGTGTTAGTCCTGAGGACGGGGCGACTGTACCGCTGTGGAATTTTGACCTTTTCCTGGAAACAAGTTTGCAGATAAAACCATGAATTCCCCTTCGTTTCCCTTAATGGCTCGATGTTTTGAACAACGCAGATTTGTTTCACTTAGGAAATTGTTTTCAGTCCATCTGACTTTTGTTGAAAGCCCTGAACTCTGCAGCGTTTGTGCGTGTGTGTGTGTGTGTGTGTGTGTGTGTGTGTGTGTGTTTGTGTGTGTGTGTGTGTGTGTGTGTGTGTGTGTGTGTGTGTGTGTGTGTGTGTGTGTGTGTGTTTGTTGCTTGGCTGTGTCAGTTACATCACTGCAGCGTTCGTAAGGGAATTTTGGGGGATGTTGGGCTTCTTCTTTGTGTCTGTCGCAATAAATCCATTACTGTTTACATGCGTCCTGCCAGAAACGGCAACATTACTCATTTTGCAGTGACGGCTGAAAACAACTCTGCTCTGCGCTGAAGCTGAAGGTAGCGTGAGTGCGTTGTTTCGGGGTGGAGCAGGAATGAACGCTGCGGCCCGCAAACGCACGACTACAGAAGACATGAGTTTGGGTCAAACACTGCAGCAGAAAGGTAGGGGCTGGACTGTAGAGCACTCAACGTCTGGATTTGATGAATTCTTTGTACAGTAAAAAGGATCCGACTGTTTTCTGCATGAAATTGTGCAGTGGAACAAAAACGCAGACATTCTTTTCAGTCATTTTATACAATTAACATCTGAAAAGTGTGGCATGCATTGAGCTCTGATGCCTCGAAACAAAATCAAGTGCATCCAAACTGTGATCGCAACTCAGCTGACTAGAAGAGAAAGTCCGCCTTTGCATCATTTCATTCCAATCCCTTTTAGTCAGGTTGTGTGTTATACATGTGCAACATGTACAGCACATGCACATGTCGGCCTATAAGTCGGTGTAAAACTTGTTGACCTGTCCAGAAAGTGACGCTCCCAAAAGATACAGAACAGCAAAACTCAAGTGTTGGCGTTGTGAACCCCCGGTCCAGAACCCGGTCAGCCCACCACTGTCATTCCTTTGAGATGCCAGGAAAGATTGACCTTTTATTTAGGGGTAACATTGTCTACAGGTCTTTAAGTCCTTCATACTACTAATTAAACACTTCTGTATGAAGGCTTTACGACCCCCGAGGCAACCCGGGTAGTCAGAGGAACATCGACGCCACACAGCAGCACGTTGTTAACAGAGGGAGCCGTTTATGGACGGATCTTAAAGTTTACTCAGCAGTGGGAGCCGACAGGATCGCCACGGCGTCATAACAAGAGGAGGGAAGCTAATAAAACAGAAGCACAACTAACAGCAGTGGCCTACAGTGGAGCACCGACTGCAACTTCTGTAGAGAAGTTTGTCTGGATGTGCAGTCAGAGCTCAGAGTGCTGGGGATGAGATAGACGCTTCACTAACTCAGACTTCTTTTGTGACTTCTAGAATCATAATTCTCCGCCATTGTTTACGTCCTGACGGCAATTTCCCTCTGCGGTGCAGAATCGTGACGGACGTCTCACGTCGATGACGTAAAAAGTCGCACAAAACGCAACATGACCGCTCAGACAGCAGACGTTTTGAAAACAATCAGATACGAATCTGAATTGGGTTCACATAAGGAAGTGGCACAGATCTAATTTACTTTGGGGCAGAGGAGGTGAAAAGATCAGAAAGTGGGTCGCCATCGTTTTCCTCCTGGGAGTTACGGTTTGTCCAGCAAGACCCCTGAGATCCGGTCAGACTTATATTATTGGACTGAAGCCCAGTGACAGAGCAGACCGTGTCCATCCTTTGGAGAGAAAAATAATCTTCCCAGCTCATACGTTACACACATGGTCTATTTTGAGCCTCCTTTACTTCCACAAAGCCTGTTTGATTCTGAAAACGTGTGGGATTTCTCTAGCTTGAATTATTGACTTGCCTTATGGATAGTCTCAGCAGGGCTGGTCTTTCCTGGTTTATGAGGAATTGTTTTTGCTTGTTTCTGAAATAAGACTTCGCTTCCTGATAGCAACGAAAGGTGTGTTGGAGAACTTTTCATTTTCATCTTCTTAACTTTAGCGAATGTTCGACAAAAGATTATGCCAGAAAGCCTCATGACCAACAGGAAGTTGGAGTGCAGTAGCGATACCAGAGACGATCAAAGGATAAGCAGGGCTGTCGAAACAAGGAAGGAGCTGACACAACAGAACGAGGAACTCAGGAGAAATTAAACATTTCAGCATAGCAGAAACCACAACCAGTAAAAGGAGAGATGTTGGCAGCTTTCGGGATCTGATTGCACCAGCAGGAAGCTGACAGACAGCAGCCGTGGTGGAGGGATCAGCTGGCCTGAAAGGTCATTTGTTTTAAACACACCTGAATAAGAAACTCATTTGTCTGCAGTTTCTCCAATAACGGTGCAACGTTGAGTCTCACTTCCCACAGCTTTCTGCTAACCTGAGCAGTAAGCTTCGACAAACAAATAACAGGACAACAGCAGCATCTTATCTGACAAAAGTTCTCATTAAGAAGCACATAGCTCAGTGCTGATGGGGTGGGGAGAACTGTCAGGACGTTTCTTGATGAATGTTGGCACGCTGTGTTTGAGCGCCGAGACGTTCGCCCACATCGCATCCTGAAATGTTTTTGGCTCCGGTACTAGGAAGAAGCAGCGATGATGAATCCTTTTCGGCCAGGGATCCCATGATGGAATGTCAACATTCAAGTGGCAGCGCACTGTGTTGTGATAAGATTATTGCAGATCTGGAACGTTCGCTTTAAAAGCATGTTTGTGTGTGTTTGTCAGGGT
The DNA here is from genome assembly GCA_903067075.1 of Micropoecilia bifurca. Taxonomy (NCBI): domain Eukaryota; kingdom Metazoa; phylum Chordata; class Actinopteri; order Cyprinodontiformes; family Poeciliidae; genus Micropoecilia; species Micropoecilia bifurca. The sequence continues at coordinate 4,405 of CAEGAF010070059.1, read as the reverse complement.
CTGTGTGCAAGAGATGGAATCACATTCATCTCTCAAGTCAAGTCAAGTTTATTAGCTTGGCACATTTCAGCAACAAGGCAGTCCATTAGAAACACACAATAACCGATTATGAAGCAAACAACACATTTTGTCGAGTCCTATCATCAAAATCATTAAGAATAATCACCATCAAAGATTGTCACCATCTGTCGACAAAGAGCTAAATTCAATGGAGTTTAGATTAGTCTGGTTTCCGTCTGGACTATGAGGCATGTTGCAAGAAATACGTTTAATCTGAAGTTCTTTGGTTCAGAAAGTTCTCTCCAGGAAGACAGAGAGGAAATGAAAACTTTACAGGTCATGTGACATCACTACTCGTATCACTCAGCCTAGCAGAGCCGTCCCAGAGTATCCTCCATCTTGTGTTAGAGACGTTCACCTCATGACGTCTTAACAGGTCAGGAATTGAACTCCTGCACTTTTATTGTTCGTAAATCTGATTCAAAACACCAAGAAATTTGACTTTGAATTTAACGGGGTGAAACTGAGCCTCCGACTTCTTACAGCAACATTCCTCCATGAATCCATTTACACCGTTTTTAGCTCGCGTCATGACTTCCACCAGGTGTTTGCTAATTGCTGCAGGCTAGTCTGAAGGAGCTGAATGGATGAGTTGTGAGGAGGGGGCTCGGCTGCAGCTTGGAGGAGGAGCTTTGGTGAAACAGACGGAGCTTCGTGGGAGCAAATGTTTAGAACCCTCCTTCCCCCAAATTGTTGCCACGGGAGATTTAAAGATTTCTTAAAGAATCCAAGCAACACTCCAGGTGTGTTTTTGCTGAGTAGATAACATTAGAACATGAGGTGAAAGCTCAAAAAAGTCAATTTTAAATGTATGAAAATATTTTAAATGATCAGATCAAAAGGATTTTAACAGCAAAGCGGCCACACTCTGCTCAAACGTGTTCCTGCTCCTTCTGCTGCACAGTTTTGTGCTACGTAACAATGGTCCACCGCATAAAATCCCAATAAAATCCGCCCAACGTCTGTGGTTGAGGTGTGACACGATGCGAAACCCCCAGAAGGCCCCGCGCTCCACTTAGCTCGCTTCGCTCAGCGGCACAACCCCGTCCTACACGCGCCCCCCACCCCTTTTCTGACTCCTCTACTACGACTTTAGTTTTGCTTTTGTTTTGTTTTGTTCATCTATTACAGCTTATCTCGCTCTTCATCTACCTGCTTCCTGTACGGGGTTATCCACCATGACAGTTACAGTTAGAGTTGTGGGTTGGAAGGTGGTGCGATAGATGACATAGCAGAAACCATGTGAAAGAGGTCACACGGAGGGTTTGCCAGGTGCTTTTGGAAATGTGTCAGAAACGTCTTCACGGTTTGTCCCCCGGCGGTTACAGTCGGACTTCTCGGCGGAAATGTCGCGTTGTTATCCAAACAGATCAGCTCCGTCTGTCTAGAAGAGGAATCCCTCCCCGGAGTCCAACCAGCCGGCAGGTAGTTTTTCTCGCTGAGGTTTGCAGAAAACAAAACGTTGGAATTTCAGTCTAACCTAAACCACAGCTGTCGTGGCATTTAAAAAAGAAAAACTCACATGAGTCATTCGGGTCCTGAGTGACCTACTTCGGCCCCAAAGGTACGAGTGTATTTATCTTGTGTGTTTGTGGAGCATCTTGTCACTAACACACTCAAGAAGGGAAGGGATCAAGTCAGATGAAGTCCTGCAGCTGTGGTGGTTTGGTCCGGCGGGGAGGAAGAAAGGGGGGCAGGTGCAGAGGAAAACAGATTGTGTGTCAGAACTTCAAAGTGGGGACGTTTTTTTTTTCTCTTTTTGCCTGCGCAGCATCCAAACTTCACAAAATAAACACATGTTTGACACACATGCAGTTCCAACACCCTTGGAGGTTTGAAACACCCACCTCATTCCCACCGGAGGGAAGGAGGCCTTCCTGTCCGCTCCGCAGAGCCGCTCAGGCTCTGTTGATCTTGAACAGACATGAGTCAGAGGATGTGATGTGCAGGGAGATGGGAGTTTTCCTCTCCCATGCTGAAGCTCGCTGTACAGATACATGTCCTGACCAGAGCAGCACAGAGCCTCCCAAACGCCGCTCTTTCACTTTGAACGTTTGGACTTTTTGTCACGCTGACCTCAAGCTGCAGAGGATTCGCTCCTGGGGTTTTTGCGTGACACAAACCGGTTCATAGTGGTGGGAAGGGGAAAATGCTACATGGCTATCAAGATTTTTTACAAATACAAATACAAATACATCGTCCTTTACTTTGACACCGCTCAGCAAAAATCTAATTTCAACTAATTTCTATGAAAAGTCATGTAATTACTGAATGGAGGTTCTTTCTGTGAGCAACAGTGCAGATCCAGAGGTTCTTTAAAGGCTTAAGAGAACAAAACCACTGCGTTTCCATTGTGCAATTTGACATTTCAACAAAACTCTCCTTTTTCAGTAAAGAGTTTCTCTGGTTTCTCAGCTGAAATCAGTTTATTTCTCCAAACACTTTTATTGCATCGCAAAGTCAAAATTCATCTTTAGGTCTCTTCAAATTAACAATCCACATAACCCTAAACACGATCTCTGTGGTGAGACATGCTGGTGGAAACATAATCTTCTCATGTTTTTATATCTTTGAATGGCTTAGTCAAAGTTCAGACCCAAATTGAAGTTATTTTTGCAAAGTAAAATTTGCTCAATTTTTCAAATTTATATATTAGCTATTTATTTATAAAAAAAGCTTTTCCAATTTTTAAAAATGCAATTTTTAAAAAGTTTATTCAATTTTTAAAAAGTAGACTTTGCTACATTTTTCAGTGTCAGGTTCTGTATGAAACCCTGAATGAGGAGGCAAACCCAGGTTACACCATTCTTTTGACAGAACCTGAGGACTCTTTACTATTTTACCCTAAATAAAAATCTAGGCAGGAAAAAAAAAATCATTTCATATTCATCGTTGTGCTGGTCTGTCCCACAAAACCCCAATAAAACCCAGTGAACGCTGCGCCTAATCTGTGACAAATTCTGGACCAGATCAAAGAGAACAAGGCACGTAGGAGTCTGTGCGTGCGTTGAAGAAGAAGTCTTAATATAGTGTTGAACGGACTCCTGTGAGATCAAATAAAAGTGGAATTTATTTGAACTGGCATTTATTACCTCCAAACATTACAGGAAGGCCTCACAGCTGTGCAAACGTTTACGGACTCAGCTAGTTTAGCGCCAAAATATGGATTTAATCCTGCTCAGTAAAATGTGTCTGAACTTCAGCGTTGGGGCACCGGCGCATCCCAGCTTTCTGATTTTTTTTTTCTTATCCATCTATCGCACCTTCCGGGTTGCTTGTCCGGGTCACCGGACCACCCGGGACCATTACATCACAGCTTATGGCCGAGCTACACAGAGCTGCGTGCATTGACTGCAGCGACGCGGGGACCGACACACATCCGAGGGACCGAGAGTTTGGGGTTTCCCAAAGGGCGGTTCGCAGTCAGGATGAGGTCACCGCGGTGCTGCACGCGCATCAAAAGGCATCCCAGAAAAATAGCTGGAAGCATCTTCAGATACACCCCGACACTCGCACACAGCCGGCGAGCCCTGGAGAGTATTAAATATCGGTTTCGACGCATAAAGCATCTTGATATGTTGGGAATCACCTCTAATTGTTTTTATAGCTTTGGAAAGTCGGTCTTTGAGAGGAAATTTCACATCAGTCCTGCAACATGATCTCATCCCAGATCGGCGCAGTTCGAGTCACACATCTAGGGTTTTCCTCTGCCAAAAACAATCCTCCCACCATTGTCTTGGGGGGGCGAGGCGGTGGGCAGCCTCCGCAGGAAACAGATATGAGGAATGATTGAATAAGGGTATAAAAAAAACGAATAAATCTTTTTAAAAAACTGATTTATGTTGATAAAGGTTAATAGAGCAGCATTAGTTCCCTTGGTGGAATTGCTGTAAGCGGAACAATGCAGCAGTTTATACCGTTTCCATCAGGACAGTGACTGAAGTTGCTCTATCTGAGTGTAATTAAATGGATAGAAATCCATCTACATATAATCTGTGTTTATATTGTGCAAACTGGAATTACGATTAATAGAAACATGATAATTGGGGGGGGGAGGGGGGGGGACATTTTTTGCTTAAAAAACATTTTCACCAGGATGACGTTTTTTCTCAGTTGTATCATTATTAACTTAGTTTGCAAAACTGCAGTGGAAACACTCTTTTTGCCTCACACGAGTCACGTAATCAACAACTGAATGTTACTACTGCCGGAAATGACAAATAGACGACAGGAAGTGGTAGGAGGAGTATGATGCTGTACGTTCTTTAATAGAATAGAATAGAATAGAAGTACTTTATTCATCCCAGCCGGGAAATTACTGTGCAGTAGCAGCATACACAAAAAC
>CAEGAF010070021.1:0-12025 GCA_903067075.1 Micropoecilia bifurca | reverse complement strand
TCGCTGCAGTAAAAAGAAAGGGGCGGGACGGACCACTGTCAGCCTCATGCCTTATTTGGAAATGGGACCATTGCAATCCGGAAGTGAAGGGGGCGCTTCACTTCCGGACTTCCTGTATTATCCGCGGTGTCCCGTTTTTATTTTCTTTTTAAATATATGATATATCTTCACCTTTAGGAAGGAGTTTCACTCTCAGCATGTATTTGAACTTCAATCTTTTATTTACTTAAGCGCAGATCAGTTTTTAACAAATTCTTTAGTTTTCGGTGAACTTCTAAATCTGCTAAGTCCCATCTTTTGGAGCCTACTACTGCCTCTAGTGGCTTGGCGGTGGTAACACAACTAATATAATCACGTTACTAAATCAGAATACTACAAAGTCTTTATTAACTTCGGCATTACTGGCACCGTTAAAGATCAATTATCTCATAAAACACCATATTTTTTCACTTTTTTAAGGAAAAAAGTGAAAAAATATGGTTAAATGACAAACAATACTTTTTTACATTATGAATAATATCTATATCGCCATCAATTATAGGAGGAAGAAAAGAAAGACGAACGTTGTCTGAGTGAGAGTCAAACATTGTGTGAGTGAGAGATGAACGTTGTGTGAGTGAGAGACGAACGTTGTGTGAATGCGAGTTAAACGTTGTGTGAGTGAGAGACGAACGTTGTGTGAATGCGAGTTAAACGTTGTGTGAGTGAGAGACGAACGTTGTGTGAATGCGAGTTAAACGTTGTGTGAGTGAGAGACGAACGTTGTGTGAATGCGAGCAATTTGAGTATTTTTTTAGTGTGCGTGAGTTTTTTGTAGTGTGTGAGAGACAAAACCTAGATTTTGTCCTAAAAGGGGTTGTACTTTTTGTCCTCATAGATTAAACTGTTTAACTGCTGAAAAAGGAAACAGAGGACATAGATATGGGAAATGCGGAAGCTCCTATTTATCAAGTTGATATAGGAATAACAGACTGTTGGCCATTCCAAGGTAAAAACAATAAATAGCTTCCAGTTTCAGCAAAGTTATCCCATTTTTTCCAACCGCATGCGTCCTAATCAGACAAGGACACGGGACACGCGAATCCACACGCCTTCACAACTCTTCTTTAAACAAATGCACACTTGGTTTCAAAGAACCGAGCACCAACAAGGCGCAGCGAGAGCATTATGTTTTCTATGTGTACCGTTACCGTGTAAACACAGATCATATTTAAAACGTTTTCGTGTAAACGATCCAACAAAAACAGAACAAAACTCTACCGTTTTCCGTTTTCCCCCGAAAACATTGTCGTGTAAACGGGGCCTGAGTGTGTTCTTTAAGCTAGTCTACTAAAGCTTAATTAGTTGATGATTATTTCAACAATTAACCCATCACGATTAGTCAAGACAGAAAGATGCTGCTCATCAATAACATTTGCTCTTATTTTTACACCCATGAATTTCAGTTAATATATCTGTGACCCTGACAGATGTCTGGGAAGGATGCAGGTCTCCTATTGGTTAATTAAAGTCCAGTAATTTTCCTGCAAGGAGAAACGATAAGCGAAGTGCTGAGCCTCCTTAATGTGGAGCATTAAAATATTCAGTTATTTTAAATAGAAATAGCTTTGATAAAAATTAAGAACAAGTCAAACATAGTAAATTAAAATTCAGCCAATATGCAACCCTGTATTCATTATGTGTATTCATTATGCTCTTAGAAAAAATGGTTGACAGCTGCATGAAACAAATCACTGCATAAGTAAACAGATATTTGAACCTGTTTCATCTGTAACACATGGATTATTAAACTAAGGACAAAACCTCCACACTGATTTTTAACAATTGCACATATGAACTATTATGATTCCTATCTAGATCCACTTTGTGTGACATCCATTAATAATCATCAGTTTGTTCTGTGGCTGCCTGTCAGAGCTTCTGTTTGTCTGTTGCTATGAGACCTCTGATCTGAAACGTCCAATCAGAACAGAAGAAAATCTCCCACCGCTCTGGAAAGACGACTTTCATCTTCCAAACTGTTCTTTGTTCCCCAGAACAGGCTGACCGGACAGCGCTCACATCAACTCTAGAGCTAAAAAGCAGAAATGTTGTGGTCGCCACGGTGATGGACGCTCTGACATTCACTGACCTCCACCAGCAGTGTTCGGACCACCGTGTCGATTCGGCCCACGTCTGGCACTGTGGTTACCTCGTTACCACACAGATCGCGGGTCCTCAGAGCCTCAGCGCTGACCCTCAGGCTCACGTCGCCTGTGTACACACACACACACACACACACACACACACACACACACACACACACACACACACACACACACACACACACACACGCAGGCGTTGGGGGTGTTTAATCGATTCCCACCTGTCAGACGGTATGTGCAAAGGAAGGACGGCTTCCCATCTCATTACCCTTCCTGTTCCTCCACCCTTCCTCGGTTTTCCTTCCTCCTCCTGTTTACCTCCTCATTAATCCCCATTTGTTGCCTTATTATTCCGTGTCTCCATGCAGCTCTGTTTCCCATGCCCTCCCTCGCTTCCTTCACAGCCCATAATTCTTCACACTGAGGACAAGTACAGATCAGCCCCTCAGGGAGAGGTTTCTGAATGTTTCGTCAGAGATACTACCTGACATGTTAGTACAAGTGATTGTCAGCATTCCTCTGAGGGAGGGGGCTTTGGGGGAAGCTGGGGTAATGGGGGGCTTAGCAGATCGTGGTTTGACATACATCAGAACCCCCTCTCGATCCCTCCTGACGGAGGCTGACAGGAATCCTCTGCGCTACGGCAACAGCATCAGCTTCCGCCGCCGGCGCCCTCAGTGAGGAGTGATTAGCTTGTTCAGAACCAGCTTTACTCTGCAGCTGGAGGTTCTGATGGACGCAGCATGAACATCAACACTTCACTTAATGAAATGCTAACACATGACAACAGTGAGATGTCAGAATCCAGGTAATGAGAGCTGGCTGGTGTGGCTTATGGAGGGCCAAAAGGCCCACATTCTGATATGTTCATACATGACAATTTCAATGCATGAAAAATAAAAATGAAATCATTTTATGACAAACTGGGATTTTTAATTATCAGTTCATGAGCCCATACTAAAGTTCATCATCGGGAATTTATTTACAAATCAGTCAGGTCAGCTTTGATCTAGACTGATAATCTGGAAAAAGGGGGATTATTTTCAGGAGAAAAAGTAGACAAGACAGGAGTCTGAACTATTATATTACAGGATATATTTAAAGCTGCAGTAGGTAACTTTTTTTTTTTTAAATATGCCTTTTTGTATAAAACTGTCACCATGTGGTGACAGTTTGCTATGAGACAGATACTGTCAATCATCCATTGCGCACTACTCACATCCTCTTGCTCTCTGCTGTGCTACAGCTTCTTCCCATGCTGTAAATGTTCAGGCTAATTAGCATAGCCACCGATGACGAATAAACCATTTTCCTGGGATGTTTAGTTGTACACCTGAGGCAATCCGCTAATCTTGAACTTTTATGAGCTGTGAAGGGAAAGGTGTGAGCAGCACATACACAAACATGATTGACAGCGCTAAGACCTTCTTTGCTTTGATTGGTTGTTTCTGACCAGGAGTGGTGCATGTCTGCAAATGGCTGTAGAACCAGAAGAGCTCGTTTCTTCCAGATTATCTCTTTAGGAATTCAAAATAGAATATAAAATTAAATAACAGAGCATGACGTCTCTATGAGCAAAACATAGAATTAGACTGGATAGATCTGCCCTTATGGATCAGGCATATGCAAAAAGTATATTTTTAAAACATGCTACCTACTGCAGCTTTAAAGCTGAAACTTCAAAAGAAAGTAGAATGATAAAAAAAATTACAGTTTAATTTATAATTATCGGAGATGTTTCAATTTGCTATGAAAAAAGGGTTTATTTGAAGTTATAAATGGTGTTCTTTGTTTCTAAGCTTCATGTAGAAAGAAGAAAAAAGGATTAACAAGTTCACTGCTACACTGATGATACATTGCAATATTTATATCTGTTTTGCTAGAGGTCAGGCCGTCACATCCAGGGACAGTGATTCCAGGATGTCCAGCAAGACTCCCAAATCTTAAACCAGGGAAAACTATAAATAAATATGTTTATTCCAAAAGAAATTCACTGACTTTCCTTGTTTCCTGTTGTTAGCCTTGCTCTGGTCCTCAGTGCTAAAGAAGACCTGAGTGTTGTCTGTAACAAGCCTATATTTCAGTGTCCATCCAATTAGTTGAATAGCAACCAATTTAGCTGTGTGTACCTAGAGCAGTTGGAGTCACAATCCAGGAGAAGGTCTTGCTCTCCTCTCCACACAGACAGATGCTGTACTGACAGCCTTCACAGTCTCTGAAGGTGAACTGGTCAGACTCAGCCAGAGTTACTTTGACCTGTGAAACAGAACCAAACACTAAAACAAGCCAGACAACTCATGTACTCTTGAGGAAAATGTTTTAGTAAGAATGTGAGTAACCACCATTATGCACTGGGAGAGGTAATTGAAGATGGTGGCTTTCAGTGTAAACACCTCCCCTCTGATGACGGAGTAGGGCAAGGTGAGGCTGACGAAGAACGGCTGGAAGGCAGTGAGCCCGGTGTTGGGTGACACGCCGAAACCAGTAGGGGAGACACAGAAGGCGCTGGCTGCCCATTTGGTGATGGTATCAGGGACCATCTTCTGAAGGCTCACCGACCCGCTGTCCCTGAACACAGGGCCAGGCAGGGAAATTCAACGAGTAAGCAACAGTTCTTATATATTTCTAGAAAAGCACTAAAAAATAAAAATCTAAATCTGGGGAAAGATTGAACAACACGTAAAAATACACAAAGCTAATACCTTCACACAAGCTATGATAGAGATGCACCAATCGGACATTAATATCTGTATCAGTCAGTTGAAAAAAATTCTACAGAGTCTTGGTGACAATATACCTAGTCCATAAGTAGTTCATACCAAGTCTATTTAGTCTAATTCTATGTTTTGTTCTTAGAGACGTCATGCTCTGTTATTTAATTTTACATTCTATTTCGAATTCCTAAAGTCACTTTCTGAACCATTTGAAAGAAGATTTGTTGCGGTTTATGTGCTCAACTTATGGTTTTTGTCAGCTGTTATACTCCTCGTTGCACGGACTGAACAAAGTAAAGTTGTGTTGTTTTTACATGTTTGATCAGGTGTGTGAAGCTGTTCATGTGCTGGGCTAGTGCAGAGTTGTCAAATTAATTTGTAATACTGTGTTGAAAAAAAAGCATCAAGTCAACTCAGCTGTTTCTCTGTAGGAGATCAGAAAAGCAGCTGATTCACTCAGATATTGGTATCAGAAGTGAAAAAAGTGGAGTGGTGCGTCGCTAGGCACAGTTAAACCTACTTATGACCCACCGACGTCTCTACCATTCACCCCTTGTGTCTCGCTCGCCCCCTCTCTCTCTTTCTCTCACACGCTGTACCCATCTTAAAAGGACCTATTCTTGCTGGTTTAAAATCCCTTTTTGCTAAGATTACCAGGACCAAATTAATCAGGCATAAAAATATATGAGTTTAAAAACATTAAGCACATTTTAAAAGCTAAACTGATTGAGTAATTGAAGCTAAACATTGGTATGAAGCTTTTTTCTTTAGGTCGCTTGGTGTTATCCTTTTCTCCTTATTACCCCACAGTAATAAGATCCCAGTTCCAGGTCTCAGGAAACTATTCTGTCTTATTTTTCTGCCTCTCTGGACCTCTAACTTCTCCACCTCTAGCCAATGCCATGTTGAAGGCAACAGGTCCAGCCAAGCCTACTTCTAGAACGACATGAATAAAAAGAGAACAATCAGTCGTTCTGCCACAGTACTCACCCAACTGAGACCAGATCCCAGATCCAGGTCTCAAGGAAGTTTTTTCTAATTGTCTCTTTAGGAATTCCTGCTTGATTGCTTGGCACTAGATCGGCTGCCAGGCCCGCTTCATCTACCATTGGAAGAGCCTCTGGCATTGCTAAATAAAATTAAAAAATGGTAACAGTGGCTGCTTTCATAACCAAGAATGGACAGAACAAAACACGACCAAACATACCGTTAAACTTGAACACGAAGCAGTCGTAAGGTTTTTTCACATCTGAATTTGTCACAAGTTTAACTCCGATGTCCTAAATGTGGAGAGACAAAGACAGAAAGAGAAATTATGTGGCATGACCGATGTCATTTTATTGCACATTGTAATATCGATGCTGTATATGAGTAATGATATTATCGTTACATGAGTAATGATATTACTCATATACAGGTTGTTAAAAAGCGATGGGATTGTGTTTCCATTGAATAAGAAATGCAGTTAAAATCACACATAAATACGTCTGTTCATGCAGTAAGTGATAAAAAAACATGTGACGCTGCCATCTTCCTGCCACTTCCTGTAATCTTCTTCTTCATGGCTTCCACCAGCAGCAACATCCGGTTGTTAATCATGTGACCGTCTTGACCACAGCAGTTTTAAAAAATAAACCAATTTTGATATAGGCAAAAACACCATCTCATCCTAGCACCAAAACTTTTTAGCAAGTTTTTTTTTTTTCAAAATTGTTGAATTTCCAATAAGCAAAGTTATTTTTAGAATGCCAAATTACACAAATATGTTTAATGGAAACGCAGCTATTAAAAACTTGAAAAGAGCCAAAGAGGCTTAGAACTGAAATTTTATCAAGAGAGACAAAAAAAGATGAGAAATTTAGATGAGGAAATTTAAATGCCTAGACATGATGGAGAAGTTAAAACGGATGCTACTGTATAGTCTGACCTAAAAATAGAAGAAACTCATTCCAATAAATCTTTACTTTAAAAATGCTGTAGACATCTGTCTTCTGATAGAACGGAGGGAGGAAGAGCGAGCGCTTTGGTCGAACGTTGACATCGACGTCTACGATTGGTGTCGGAGTGACTTCAGCTTCAGGAACAGGCTGGAGCTCAGGAATTGGCCTGGGGATCGGGCCAGGAAAGCAGCGGAACGGATCGAAGTCTTCCACCTCGTAGTTGTACCCTGACAGCTTCTGGACTGGCAGCTGGTTAAACATCTGTCAGGACACAAACCCAAAGGAGAGCGAGCCGAACCTTAGTGTGTTTTGTTTTCCAAAGGGGATCACAATGTGTCAGCCTCATCACTTTGATGAGATGCTTGTTGTCATACGTAGTCAACGGTGAGCTCCTGCTCTGGCCTCAGCAGTAACACGCTCTGGTCAATGGCTCTGACGGAGCACAAGGATTTGGGGTTGGCCTTCAGTGTCAGCGTGGTCTGCTCCGCTGGGAGCTGCTGAACGGACGAGAACCTCAGGGAGACCTGAGGAGTCAACCAATCACAGAGAAGCATAAGGGGAATTCTGTGTTGGTTTAAAGAAAATAAAACTGTATCTTTGCATTTCCTACCTTGTTACTGAGGCAGAGCTGAATGGGGAAGTCCTGGCTGTCTGCCACCATCTCCCCATTGGCCATCACAGAGTAAACAATCACCTGGGCAACGGGGGCGAGGTCTATCACCTCACTCAGTCTGACGGTCAGCTCCCCTTTGTTGACTGTAGTGTTGAACAGACACAAGTAAACAGATGTGAATGATTATACAGATGGATTTATTTCAGAGAAATAACAAACAACATTTTCATTCTTTGCTAATAATCTGAAGACAAAACCTGCTAAGTTATGAACACTATATTGGCAATATAAAACAGACCACATTCCATGTCCTGATTGGTCAACAAATCAGAGAAACACTGTATTCCTTGTTTGCCTCTTCTTTAAAAAAATTTTTTTAAATCAGATTTTACTTTTTATAGCAGTGTTTCTCAACCTTTTTTGGACCAGCGCCCCCAAAGAATTTGTAGGCTACTTTGCACTAAATATTATTTTATTATTAATATTACTATCACTATTGTAGATGTTTTGATTTTTATGCTTGTTTCTGTATTTGTCATCAAAAATAATTTCCCAGAAGACAAGAAGCTATGTGAATAGAAATTATTTTCACAGGTGTCTACAAAAAATGTAATGAATGAGCATTCAAGTTAAAATTGGTAGGAGTAACAGCAGCCAATCAAAGTAGAAAAAATATTCTTATTCTTTGCCATTTTCTAGTTGTTAAATATTCCACAAAATGACCAGATAAAAGATGAACAACATGCCAGATTAAACTTTGAACTATTTGCAAACGACTGAGCTCTGCAACATTAAAACATGTATAGAACTGTAACTACATTAATCATAACTCTTCTTCTCTTCAGTGTTTCTGTGGGTTTCTGGTGGTGCAGCTCTGTGCTGCCTTCAGGAGAATGAGACATCAGAGCATCATCCATAAACCAGAGCTGTCAGCGGAAAAACAAAAGTTACAGATCCTTTTAATGTCATATTTTGTCTCATACAAATATGAGACAGAAACATGGATTATATCTTTATATAGACCTGTCTATTGATTTATAGATTAATAGTTTTACTGGACAGACATTACAAAGAATAAATCTGGTTCTTAATCAAATCCTAATGAGTCAAATTGAAAGTGTCATGGAGTCATCAGCCTCATGACATTGAAACTGACATGAAAAATAATTTTGAAGAAATAAATATGTCAAATCTAATTAAAAACATAAATAAGTGATCAGTTCTTTACTGCTATGGTCTGTAAAATATTTATTCTCAGTATGGTCTCAACAAACCCATGGCACTTCAACAATATTATTTTACCTTTTATCTGGAAATAATGTGTTTATTCTTGCCATACCTTCCTCTGTATTAATTATTGATCAAAAGGTCTTGCCATACTAGTTTATTCCTCTGTATTTACTTTTGTTTCTTAGTTTATTCTTGCATTTTGTTCTTTGTTCATTTCCATTTAGTTTCCTTTGTTTAGCATTATCTTCTCTTGGTTTATTGCTATGTCCACTTTAGTTTCTTTTATGTTGTTAGATTTATTTTATCGTTTATTGACGCTCACCATTAGTAATCTTCACTCATCACCTGCTGCGCTGCCTAATCGTCATGTGTTTCACATCATGTGTTGATTTTTCACTGCTTAGCATCGGATTCTCTGGACTAGATGTGAATTATGACATAATTCACATCTAGTCCATTTTATGTCTACCTTCTCCGGTTTCAGAGTTTTGCACAATGTGCATGTGTTTTTTTTAACCCCCTAAGGTGCAGGTCAGCTGGGAAACGTATCAATGGGGAAAAGGCAGACTAACATAAACCTTTTAAAACAACAGAAACAATTTCGGTATTCTGATAATTGAAATTTAAAAGTGCTGTGGTACCGTTGTTCTATCACACCCGTTTTATACCGGACCACTTACAGCGCCGGTGTTAACGCTATAAAATGAACACTTTCTAACGTGGTATCACCCATGGAGGGATTTATTAATTTAAATTGGTTCATTTTTCAGAGGGATACAAAGTGAGGGTATCATGATTTTAGTAATTACATGTTTATAAGAGCAATTTTCTGTTGTCCTTTGTTAAGAAAATAAATTTAAAATTAAGCTAGTTTTAAAACTTAACATGTCTTGATTGAAATAGCCTAATTATAGTTTTAAAATTAATAACTTATTCTGCCATATTGACCTTTATTTTACTTGTAGTTACAGCGGATCATTTGCTAAGATCTTTGATCTGCCCTTTGTCTGTCTGGGAAAATGATCAGGAGAAGTTCCAGCTTTTCACACAGATCTGTGAAAAGCCATAAAATAGCAGGAGTTCAGGAAAAGCTCTGCTTCCACTTTATTTAGATAATGGTGAAAACTAGTGTTTGATCTTGGAAACAAATTGCAGGGAGTTTCTAACTTTAAAGAGGGTCAGAGACAGCTCCTGGTTGGATGAGCAAAGATACGCCTTATTTGAATAAATTAATTTCAAGAAGACGCCTTTACGATAAAACTTTCTACACAGAAGTAACAAATTAGATTTTGCTCTTTGCAATTTCTTCTAAGACGTCTTTGCTTTTTGTTTGTCGTTTCCATCTTTTGTCTTTTTCTCTCTCTCAGGTAGATTCATGTGTTGTTTGTGCTCTGAGGTTTCTGATGTTATATGATGTGCTTTTCTGGTGATAGTATCCATCTGTCTTGAATAAATGTTGATTATTGTGACGCTGTTCTCTGTGTGATCTCAGTCTTTGCACACAGCATTTTCTGAATCCGGGCATAAGAGAGGATATAACCAGTCAAAGGGTTAATAAGTTTATAGAATTTTTCCTCTCTTAATACCTTCCATGGAAGCGTGCAGCTTTCAAACGGAAGTAAAACACTTTTTAACATAAGTTGCTGCTTTGACATGATCACAGAACTACCAAAACATATGTACAAAAATACCAGACAAAGTGAATCACAGCAACATCATCAGCCGGTGTAACTCTGACCTGATGTGGTGAAGCTACCAGTAGCAGGAGAGGAGCTGCGCTAAGAAGCTAACAGAAGCTACAAACACTGAATAGAAGAAGAGCTGCTATCAATACAGTTGCAGCCAAGCATGTTTTAATGTTACACCATACAGTTTTACCAAGTTGCTCAAAGTCTAAACTGGCATTGTTGTGCATTTAAGGTGTAAAGTTTACCTTCGACCAAACGCCCCCCTAAGGAATCCCAGCGCCCCCTTTGTAAAAATGTCCGCCAGCGCCCCCTGCTGCCCTCTGAATGCCCCCTGGGGGGTGAGGGGGGTACCGCCCACGCTGAGAACCGCCAAATTAGATGCTGACTCATACAGAGTACAGAACTGTGTATTCAGAAAATCTCTGAATACACAGAGATTTTAGGCGCAGGTCACTGCGCCTAAATGGCGCGGTGACCTAGTCATCTAGCTTGTTGTAAGAAAAGGCCTCTTACCTTGCCGGTGGCCCCGTGGGACACAAACTGAGCCCCTTCCTTGCATGCGATCTCGACCTGACGACGGGCGATGCAGGGCCTCGCTATGGCCGTGCCCAGAAGGTACCGGTCCTCGTACACGGCGTTGGCCTGGACCGACGGCCAGATGAAGTCCTCCACAAAGTTGCTGCGCAGGTCCTCAATGAAAACCTGGTCATGAACACAAATCATGGGCCAAATAGCTTTATTTTGTAATTAAAGAGAGGTTAATAAATATATGAGACATTTTCGTTTTAAGAAAAAAAAATGAGTGGTTTGGTGTGAGTTTGGAAAAAAATGCACACAAAATAACATTGATTACAATTATTTATATTCCTGTAACACCTGAATATCAATTGGGATCACATCCAAACACAGTACACACTGCAGCTGCTTAGCTTTAATCAACTAAACGTCTCTTATGTTCAACCAAAGGGTCTCACTTCAGAGTCTCTCACCTTCTTTGCGCCGAGGCTTTCTGCTTTCTTCCGCGCAGCTTCAAAATCTTCATCTTGTCCGATATTAGCCTGGAATGAGACAACTGAACTTAATATAATGCCTTTTTAAAACAAATAATGTAACTTTTAAAATAAATGAATGATAAAGAGGCACAATAAACACATTGATATGTGCACTAAATGCAGAAAACACACAAGCCCTCGTGTCCATGCATAAGTTAATTGTGTTCATTCGTTCTTCTTGTAAGTCAAAGCACATCTTCAGAGGAGATAAAGCAACATCTTGACAGACGAAGCCAGAAATAAGCATAAATTAAGAGTATGTCTTCCTCTGAGCGAAAAGACCCCAGAAAAAAAACAAATAGATAAAAATAAAACATAACTAAAAGCATTTCAAACTATATATTTTCATTACACGAGTTATTATGAACATGACCGAAATCACAAATAAAAAACAGAAAACATATATTTACATCACAAATGACTGATAAAACCTCATTTGTGCTTGCTGTTGCACATATGAATAACTTCTCTCATAATATTAAAACAGCGTAAATTCAGACAGTGATCCCCATTTTGTAAAAATTACTCACACCCAACCAAATAGGAAGAGCCGCAGGTTAAGTGCTGACATTCAACACAATTTGCAATATGTCAGCAAAATACTAGCTTACAAAAATAACTGCTGACTTAATAATAATTATATA
>CAEGAF010070017.1:0-40896 GCA_903067075.1 Micropoecilia bifurca | reverse complement strand
CCTACCAGGGGCATAAAGCCCCAGACAGCATAGCTCCTAGGATCATTGGGACACACAAACCCCTCCACCACGATAAGGTGGCAGCTGCCACCCCCTCCTTGGGGGTGGCAGCCCCCAATTCGGCGAGAGCCCCACGAATTTAAAAAAAATTCGATAAATAAATATTTGTATTCATAAAAGTCTGTAAGGCTTAAAGATTGATATTCAGTATTAACTGAGGAAGCAAACACCCGAAATCAACAGGTGCAAAAATATCTACAAAGCTACATCTGAGCATCACTCACGATGAAGTTTAGGATGCAATGCAATTTAGTCTCAGTCTGCTACGTACATTTCAGTTGACTCTTTGGCCGTTAGTTTTTTTAATGGGAGTAAAAAAAATATCAACATCCACCAATAAAATACGACAGTCCATTAAGAAATGAATTTGATATTATGTTTATGATTTATTTTCCTTAAGTATATGCTATCTTAAATTGTTTTGATCCCTAATGACTGGGACCACTCTGAAAACTCAGATGAGTGAGGAAATGAAGTTTTCCTGTGTATCTTCAAATTTCATCTAATCCAAAAGGGAGTGTAGATCCATATCAGTGTCACAAAAACTTAGTAAGATTCCCACAGTATCACATTGTTAACAAAAAGACTTAAACACGATTGAATTCCTCTTGCTTTAATCAGAAACGCTGAAGTTATTCCTACTGCAGTAACAACGACACTATCTGTAAGACGAAAGAAATGCTTTTAGGGCCAGACAATCCTGCTTTTTGTCCTTTCCAAATAAAGTGAATCTCATGTCAGGAGTTTGAGGGTCTCCACCCAGTACACCAGCTGGCATGAAGGGCGGGTAGCCCATGAAATTCCAGTAGTTCCAGGGATTCCAGTAGGCCAGTGTCCAGCCTGCCAAAGTGAAGAGCATCTATTTCTTATGTTGCTAAGGGAGACGGACACCTCATGTGAAACATTTGTGGTGTTGTAACATCACTTTAAAAATGTTACAACAATGTAAAAAAATATAGCTTTGAATAAAGTATTTTTTGAATGTTTATTTTATGTTAAAGGCGTAAATAGAATTATAGTAACTAAATTAAATGAATAAATTACATTGAAACTAAGAATGCAATAAATATAATCAAATCCTCTAAACCACACCTGCTGAGTGTGTTGGAATATTTTGTCTATGGATCTGGTGGATCTGTCAAGCTTTTTTCTTATATCACTGGAGTTTTGTGTGGGTTTGTTGTTCAAGTAATTAGTTTGCTTTCAACTTTGCTGCATATTTTAATACATTTTACTGTCACCAAACATGTGAGGCAAATAGGTTTCAAATACACCCCATAGGAAAAAGAAGCAGGAAGGAGTCTGTTGTCTGAGGAAATATTATTATTTTTATTTTCTATATATTGCTATGGTGATATTTTAGATATTTTTAATCTTCCCACTGTCTTTTAAGCTGGTGTGTCCCTACATCCCTGCAGGGTGGTTTCTTTTTTTCAGATAGAGCTTGCAGGCATTTCCCATCAATCACAGCAAATTTATGTTAAATGTGCCAAATGAATTTTACCATGACTTTTTTTTTCTAAAAGGGAATAACATTTAATAGAATATTCCAATTTACACAATTTTTTGGCTTTCGATCTCACACTGCTGGATGAGGGGCTTTTATCAAATTCTGGAGTCAGTTTCTGAAGCATTTTCATGCAGTCTGACTTTTTTCAGTTGAATATTAACCTTATAAAAATATGGATACTGTCATGGATGATTACAGACATCCCTGAGTGTGTTCAGTCGGAGCCTTCTTCAGATATGCTGGTAAACGGACTGCTACAGGAGATTCTTCCTGCCTATAGCCATCATCATACAACATTTGAAAAAACTTGGACCTTGGATAAGATAAGTTACAATAATATTTAATTTTTCGGATTAAGAAAGTATTTTTGAACTGAACGTAGAAGCAAAGGTCGTCAATGTTGCCTTATTCATTTGCAACAATGCAATACAAGATACAGCAGCTTTCAACAAACGCAAGTTCAATTAAAAATTGTGCTCGTGATCTGTGATGCATTTTGGGAAAATCCTTGTGACATCATTCTTGTTTGAAAGGAAAGTTAAATAAATGCTGCTGTTCATTTGGAAGATCACAGAAAAAAAAACATCCATTAACTCTTGCCTTTTCTGTGTTAAATTGAGAATTAGACGATAAGGCTACATAAATTTTTGCTCGGATTGAGTTGAATATCGACAGACATTTTAAGAAGATAAGGTTGAAACAGTTGGAGCACAACCTTGATGCCTTAAGGGGAAAATCTTCATATTGTAGCTTTAATTCATGCCGGCTGCTTGTGTTTAGACAGCTGTCCCTCTTTCCGTCACCATCTCACATCGCAAGGCAGCTTCTCTTGGTTATATTGGTTATATTCCTCTCTCTCTCCTGTTCAGGTGATTGCAGCTGAGGGAATGGTTCAGTCATGAGCAGATCAGAAGGACAAAGATCTTACATGTGGTCCATGCTGGTGGTGTAGTGCGGGTGTGAGGTTTGTGTGTGCGTGTGTGTCTGTGCTGCATCCTCCCAGCAGATGTTCTTCACATTAAAGCAGCAGCAGCTCATTTTGCATCGCTCTGCTTGGTTGCTCTCTGTTCTGTAGTCCTCTGTGTCGCTCTGATTATGCTCTGCTGGAGATCTTTAAGGCAACAAGAAGAGAGAAAAAAAAGAAGAAGCTTTGCATTTGCATCTAAAGGTTTAAACCGTGCTCATTTATATGCTGATTATATTTTTAACTTAAAATTCGGAGACCAATTATAGTGTTTTGCTCAATTACACATTTTTTCAGCATGTGATGGTAAATGTGTATACATCATCACAATATTTTGAGCAGCATTGCTTCTTTTTGACTGTGTTTTTACCTCAGGGGCCGTAGTTTTTACTGCAGACAGTGTGTATATAATGACGCCTCCTGTCATGGCTAACATCTCCTCTGGCAGCGCTGCCTCCCCTCGCTCTGTTGCCAGGCAGAAACACAGAGTTGCATCCGCACTAATCAAAACAAGGCTGATTATATAATTCCTATTTATGATATTTTTGGCTCATGCCATTTGTGATTTTGACAAAGAAGCCAATCTAAACGATGCTAAGCATCCGCTGCTTCTCGTTTTACCCATAAGCAGCCAAACACTTTCATCAAAGTAACAGAGTGCTCCCTTCACTGCTGCGCTCCAAAGTTTATTGGCTATTTCTGGAATATGTGTGTATGAGAGAGTTTTCATTAGCAGATTGTAAATATTTCTCCAGTTTGAACATTAAATACATTATGCATGGATGGGGCCCCCTCTGCTCCCCTCCCTGCAAATCACCTGGGTTGTCGGAAACTGTTTTGGATACATCACATCTATAATCCCAATTAGCCACACTTTGTATTTTTGTAATCTTGTGGGGGCTATGAATGGTTGCATGTTTCCTTGGTGCCTGTGTGTTTCAGGAAGGTTAACTATTTCCACACTGCCTCCAGTGAGAAGCACTTTGATGTACAAACGAGAGCTGAAAGCCCGTCTGTACGTGTTCACCCTTTGTTTCTATGCACTGTCAGGAATTGCAGTGTGTCTGTTTTAATTGACTCTGGCTGGAAACACAAAGACGACCAAGTTTTCTTAGCTTTTCGCCTTCTCGCCATCTGTGTGCATGCCGATCTTGGTTCTGTCCAGATGTAATGTGATGCAATGACGCTTCAGCATGATAATTAATATTTGGTGACCAATGACTCCATGTTATGTAAAGTCTAAAACAAGAGGAAAATGCACTCTTTTTGAATCTATCTATCCTGAGACAGCAGTGAATATGCATGCAAAGTCAATTTTTACCTCACGTAAAGAGATGTGTGAAAAGCCCAAAAGTATTTTATTGCTTTATGTGGCCGGGGTGTTACTGTATAGTGTTGTTAAACCATCTAACACGTGAGATGAGATAAAATTCCCCCAAAGTTAATTCATTTCCATCTGGAAACAAGCGATAAGCAGCAGAGAAGAACAAGTTCATTTTCCTTTTTTAAAAATATTTTTTTAGTGGCAAAAAAGATCAAATCTGAGTCCAACATTCATTTCACAGCAAAGAACAGGAAGTGACAGAGGCTGAAGTTCTGACTCAACTTAGCAGCTTGGCT
The DNA here is from genome assembly GCA_903067075.1 of Micropoecilia bifurca. NCBI lineage: Eukaryota > Metazoa > Chordata > Actinopteri > Cyprinodontiformes > Poeciliidae > Micropoecilia > Micropoecilia bifurca. The sequence continues at coordinate 36,742 of CAEGAF010070017.1, read as the reverse complement.
GTCATCATCATCATCATCATCATCATCATCATCATCAGCTGCACTGCCACAATTATCTGTGTTTTTGTAACCGAGTTATGCAAACCAAACTCAGACTTTGTTCTTCACACACTTCGGTTTCCGTTTGCTGCTCTCAATTTTAGAAAATGAAGCGACTTTCATTCTGTGATTTGTTTTCCATGTTTCTCCTCTTACTCAAACTCAGGAACGCAAAACAAGAAGATTATTTTCTAACTGGAAAATGAAATTCATAGAAGTGCTTTGCTTTTTCCAGGAGTCCTGCCTGTTCCTGCAAGGCTTTTATATCATACGTCTGGCAGGCGGTTTTGTCTTGAAAAGCTTTCCTGTTTTTTCTACTTATTTTGCTTTTAAATTATTTGTAGGATTTTAAAATCAGACACTTCAGAGGTCTTCCAAGGTTAATCATAATCGGGGTTATAATTTGTACCAAAGATCTGTTTCTTCAGGTATTTGTATTGTTGAACTATTGTTGACATGTACGTTTTCTTTAAATTTGGAGATTGTTTCAACCTTGATAAGAAAACCCTGCAGGGATTTATTTTTCTCTCGGCAAGTGAGAGCCAGAGTGAAAAATTGATAAGCTTCTGCTTCTTACTGGCCAGGGTTTGAGTTTAACATCTATTTCATCTTCCTCTGCTTCTGTGTGTTATGTATGAGGTCGTCTGCTGACCCCTTTCCATCCCACCATCACTCACCACCCTGAGAATGGGTGGGTGTTTCTGTCCAAGTGCCCTTCCACTTCTGCTCCTGATGTGTCATTTGGCCTTGAGGCCAGTTTTATGTGTTTTTCTATCCAAGGTCTCCGATTTTGGCTTTCGGTCGGCTCCATTCACAGCATTTTGCTGCTCAAAACATGATGCAGGATTTGTCTGTGTTCAAATCTAAAATTATTTCTAAAGACGGCACAGGTAAACAAAAGTAAACACTCTTAATTGTAGAATTTTAAATGTTGGAACATAAAAAACGGGTTTCTTCCTTACCAGATTCTGAAATGGTTAAAAAACTAAGTACACCCACTAATTCAGTGGCTTGTCATTTTCTGTATGACTTTGTTAGATTCACATCATTTTGAGGCTTTTTGATCCACTCGTGTTAATGAAATTGAGTATTTTTGCAGATCTCATTGGTCACACTTAGTTTTTCACCCACAGGTTTTCCATTTTGCCTTTATCCGTGTGTATTAGATGATTTATTGCTGAAGTTAAAATAAAACCAGATTTTTTCAAAAATATTTGAGTAAAAAAAACAGCAGAGTTTCATAATGGCATGGTGTTTCATTGACACATACTATATTAAAATGTCTTACGTCGTTTTGCATCTCATTAAAGAACTTCCCATGTAATTACATTCAAAGTTCCACAATCAGGAGCAATCAAGGGAATCTATTTCAGTGCCGCAGCTTATTTATCTCAATATGTCTGTCTAGTTAGCTCAAATCACAATGGTGTGTAAATGGAGGAATTGCTCTCGATGACAAAAGGTAATTATTCCCTGGAGATGAATCAAAGCCAGGCTGCACGGTTCTGACCTCAGTGAGCTCATTCTGCAATGTTTTTACCAGCCCTGAGGGAAAAAAAAAAGATGAAATCTACATAAAATATTCATCACTGTGCATAATCAGACATGCTGTTCGAGACCTAGTTTAGGTGTTAGGAAGCTGTAAGCACTCAGCAACCCAGATTAGATTTTGTGAGTGGGAAATATTTGAAAAGCCAGTGGGCCTGTTGGCTCTGCATGAAGTTCACAGTAAAGACCGGAGGGTGGTCGGTTGTAAACACATTAGAAGTGAGTCTGATGAAGCAGATCAGCATCTTTAGTCAGTTTTCATAATTAAGACCCAAGTGAAGTTCTGACGGCCTTTAGAAGTCAGTTATGTCATCCTGCAGATGGTAAGCATTTGGAGAAGATGTTTCTCTGTGTGCATGTGGACTTAACTTTGTGGGTACAGACAGTTATGTAATGGGTGGTGACTAATTAATGAAGCACTTATTTTCTCACTCCTGTTTTTTTTTTTTTTGACAACAGCAGATTTTATTGTCGTCATCCTTTCGTCACCAGCTGGTGGTTAAACAGGGTTCTGACTTTACTTAATCAGATTAGTGTCTGACGTTTTTATTTATTTATTTATTTATTTTTAAGGTCAGAAGTGAAATGGCACTGTGTGCTCACACCGAACACACGTCTTCTACCACAGGGGACACATTAAGGGCGAACACTCATCAGGGCCTCAGGGCCAATTGGATGCACTTAGCTTACTTGCTGGCTTGCTCAGCGTCACATGACCCATCCTGCAGCCGTTTTGGCTTGTTTATTTTCTGGAAAATCAATAAAGCTTCACACACTGCACACAAAATCATTCGCCAGGTTTATAAAACTTAAATGCTCTAGAGCTATTGGCTGGTAGATATGTGTTTATATAACAGTGCACTAATTTGCTTGTGGGTTCACTTCAGGTACTCAGTGTTTTAAACCCTGTGAGGAGTTTATAAATGATCTTTACTTTCTTTGTGTCAGAACTAAAATATCATCTGTCAATGCTTATTGGAAATAAATAATTTTTGACACAAGCCAACCAAGAGTGCAATCAATAGTTGCCAAAAAATGATGACGTAGTGTTACATTTGGTCTGGACCATTGAACTCAGGCATCAATTAAAACAACCAGAACGTTCACTCAAAACAAAAGTTGCAATGGTGATGAATGACGGCTTGTGACTAGTTGGAAACGATGTTTTTTTAGTAATATTTATCTTATCCTCTACTTTAAACAATGATCCAATAATTATTCTGATAATTTTTCATTTGAAAATCACCAATGTTTAGCATTTTGTCTTGTTCCTAATTAGTCTTTAAACACAAAGATACATTAAAAAAACTGCTTATTGTTACATATTTAGTTTACCAAATATCTAATTGTGGTGCTTAGTGAAACTTATTCTTTATTCTAAGATTTTTTTCCTAAAACAAAAGATTAAACCAACCTGAAGCACTATGCAACTGTGAATTGACACCGAGACTTTGTTTTCCTACTTTCATGACTTTCATATTAAAGTCCTGATGCAATAAAGCCGGATTGTATTTCCCCCTAGTGACATATATCAGCTCTAAGCAGAGACATCTATTAATCTAGTAGAGTATAGCTCTCCATTTCACCTTCACTAGAGTTTAAAATTGAAACCTAAGAATAAAACAAGCTGCAATGTGGGTTGTTCTGCAGACATAGACGACCAAAAGCTTCTAAAAGATATTTCTGTGTGTTTAATAATCTGAACAGGGAATTGTGCTGTTCCAAATTTATCAGATTATTTTGAAATATTAGTTGGAGATGCTTTTATGAATCATAATGTTCTTTTTATGTTACATTTGATCCGAAGGGCTGTTTTTGTCTTACCCAAAAGTACAAACACGTAGGATTTCATCCGCTAGCTACATAAATGCTAAGATTGGTCTTTAGAGTATTTATTTAAGTAGATGTGATAGATTATAATCCAACAAAATCAAGATTATCCATAGTCACTCATTGAAGCATATGTGGCTATAGGTAACCAAAAAGGAGAATCTGACCACACTATTAAGTTTCTCACACTGCTTAAATGATCCTTTAGCATTCTCAATTTACATTTGTTTAAAGTCATTTTTGAATCCTAATTCCAGCCTGATCATGATAAATCTTGCCTTTAGTGAGATGCCCCTCCTGATTATCGGTACTCACTATCGAATTGGCTTCATGGATTACACAGCTCCGCCGTGAAATTGTCGGCCCGATCCAAATGTGCGTCTCATATATTTCCTGGCATTTTTATTGGCTTCCTGTTTGTTTTTAAGTAGAATATAAATCTTAGTGCTGGGCTCAGATCCATCAACACTCTTAACAAACACCTCTTCCTCTTTCCGCTTCCTTCTTTTCTGAGCTGCCGCAGTCTGGTCTCCTTAGACCCCCAGAGCTTTACCACATTTCTTTTTCTTGCAGGGAGAGGTTAAGTTGGAAGCTTTTTGGAAGAGCACGAGCAAACAAACGAGAAAAAAAGCAATTCATCCATCATCCTTATGTCATGCTCACACTCCCACAGCAACACTCATGAACATTTCCACCGCGATCCGTCATCATCTCTCATCTTATAGTTTGTTGTCACGCGAGCGAGGCCTCAGCGGCAGCAGCAGCAGGTTGGCAGAGGGAGACGAACCGAGAGACGGGATTCAGTCTGGCATGCACGTTTGTGTGTTTGGGTCTGTTCCTTGTGCTCCGTATTTCCCCCCCGTTGGTCCTGAGTGGGCTAATTTTTAATGTTCTGCATCCATCTGTGGGTCACTCTGTCGCAGCAGCCCTGCTTGTTTGTGTGTTTTGAGTTTCTGCGCTTGTGATTGTCCGTGGCTCGGCTTTGTGCGTCGCTACGCGTTATCGTCAAAAATAAGTGTTGCTCTGTGCGCGCGCGCGCCAAGGTAAGCGGACGGAAGGCCAGATGATGTAACAGTTTTTGTCCCCTGCATGTTGCTTCATGCTTCGGAGTTCGTTGTGCGGCAGACACACATTTTAGTTGCGTATTGTTGTGTGTCTGTAGTGGATTATTTCCTGGATGCATCTAGTTAAAAATAGCCACGCAGCCACTCGGTTTATAGCGAGGCATTAATCCCTAATTGTTTAAAGTGCAGACTTTCATAGTCAGAATGGAATAGTGGGGGTGTGAGCTGTTTTGGTTGAGATCAAAGCCCCACATGGTTTCTGTGAAAGTGTGTGCAAGCTCCGCAGGACCTTGCAGATGTGGCCACGTTTGTGGTTATGGGTTAACTACAAGGCAAAATATGACTTAATAGTTTACATTTTTTTCACTTCAGTTTAATAGGTGGTGACAATACCCTGATTTGTCAGCTGTCACCACGAAAGATGAACAAGTAATTTCCTACTTGCACCTAAACACAAGGTTTTCTGTCTTTGTGCTTCATGAGAAATTGATTGTTCAAATATTGGTTACAGCCAGTGACGTGCGGTGAGGTTCATTGCTGGTGAGGCACTGATTTATGACTTAGACACCATCCATGTTATTGGACCTACGGAAATTTCGCTCATGCGTATGCTGAGGGGCAAAAAGACTAATCTTTTACATGTCATCCATAGCCGTTATCATCTCCTGCTTCAATTGAAAATCCACTATAGAAAACTGTTTAAGTGTAGAAATGTAACCTTTCATGTTGACGTCGGAAGAGAGAAGAAAACAAATATATCGCTGTACTTCACTGTGCTTCACTTGCACTGCGGTTTACTCTGCAGTTGGGCAGTCACAATATCTGGGATCATGAGTGCCCCCTTCCATGAGGCAAGAGAACTGCTTGCCTCACCTTGAGTCTGTTCTCTGGCGTTTCTGATCGCTCCTCCGCACACAAAACACGATACACACACAGTTAGTGACAAAAAACACTGTACATTATATGCATTAGCAAAATTATGGAAAATCAGCCCATATAATAAATATTTCTTAGCCATTTTATTGGACAGGACGAACATGCTGTCATATAATGGCAGCCAATCAAGTTAGCAAGCGATTGCGTAATTCCAGGTGAGGCTGAGCTCACTGCTGCCGCACCGGCTTCGCTTATATTTTATATTATATATTATTTTTCCATGATGACAGGTGAGGCTCTGCCTCCCCTGACCGCACGTCATTGGTTACAGCAGATATAATCACACAATATCTCCATTCACCACAGAGCATGTTGGTTTTGTTTTTCTTGCTTGTTATTTATTTATTTATTTTTTTTACTTGACATTTTTTGTTGCTACAAAAATGTTTCCATCACCCACAGAAATCATTAATTATCACAGGTTTACTGAAAAAAAGCGCAGTCCAGATTTCAACACCAAACATTTTGTTGGTCTATTAAGGATCTGTGACCTTAAGAGGACATATTAACTTTTGATGCCACATAGAAACCAATTCAGGAGACTGTGGATTAGAAAATATTATGTAATGGGAAATCTATTAATATCTTTTTTGCTCCAATTTTCTACACAAACACGATATTTCCATGATTACAAAAGAGAATAGTGTCCCAGTGCTGTATTGTAAAGTTGAGATCCTTTTAGCAGTGCTTTGAGAAGATGAAATGTGTAATAAATGGGCCTGGTGTAGTAAAATAATGGAATAATAAATATAAAAGCTGTGATGGACTCAATCCAAACCCCAGCTTGTGTCTCTTGGTGTTTGTTGCTATTCAATTTAAGGACCAGAGGAAAAGAGGCAGGAACATGACAGAAATACAAGCTGATGTGTACAGAATAATTAATAAAATACTTGGCAGATGAATTATCTTCTTTGTATCTAAAATTGGGAAGTTCTGCAATAATATTATTGAGCCAGACAGATACTGTATGACATACATGAATGATTTAAAGAAATCAAACTTCCCATAAAAATATAAATATAAAATCAAAATAAAAAACAAACAAACATACATTCAATAAAATAAACTCATACTTTTTTATTTAGTTTAAGGCTTGTTTGCAATGGCACTAATCATGCACAAGATCATTTAAAGGGCTTTATTGGACAAACGGGAAAACAGTTGTTACGGCTGGCTCAGGGTCATAACAAAAAACATGAAACCATGCAGTGGTTAAAGTGAGTGAAAATGAATGTTAATTAACAAAAATGAATATCAAAACAAAAGAAACTCAAAAGTGCAAAAGACCGGGAGCTGGGGCCTGGCAACCAACATTGCCTCTGCAGAGTGGACGCTGAGGGCGACAAGCCACAAACGACCAGTGACCAGCAACCAGCGACGAGCCACCCAGCAATGACGAAAGACGGAGACAGCCAGGTTTAAGTATCCTGCACTCCAATCACCCGATCAGGGACACCTGCAAATGGGAGGAACACAAAGAGGGACAACAAGACCAGCCTACAAGGCCCAGGGCCGTAACACAGTTTAAATTACATTAAATACAATTAGTAAAGTTGTTATGGGCCGAGTAAAAGTGGCGAAAAAAGTATTTGAGTTCTACATCTAGTCGATTTTTAGTATGGCTGGTTTGACAAAATGAATTAATCCACACTCACAGTAGCAAGGTATCAATCCAATAGATTACCTTTGGGCTCTTGTGGAATAGAAGATTTGCATTATGGATGTACAGCCAACAAATCAGCTTCATAAATATTAACAGCATGGATGCTGTATTTTAGGAATGTTTCAAACACACTGCTGAATTCATGCAGTGACAAATTAAAGCAACTCTGAATGAGAAAAGGGGGTCACAGGGGGTCTAATCTGGTACCGCCGAAGCCTCACAAAGGGGCTGGTGAGAGAAGATTGTTTTGCTTTGTCAGTAAATGTGACTGTTAAGTCGTCTGCAGATTTAACAATTTACATTTCGTAATGCGAATAAGGGCGCGTGTGACTGAAATATAAACTGAAAGCTTGGAAACAGAGTTGCCATTTCATTGCCATTCTCAGTTCAGTGTGTTTCCCCAGTTCTACGTCTAAGAGCTAAGAAAAAGGGTTACAGCTGTGTTTTTGTCACAGTGATCCTTGCACTGAGTTGGACAAATAGCTTCAATAACTGTAGCCTAAATGTGCAGCAGGCTTTAGTCATCAGGGACCGTCTACTGTGCAAAACAGTAAAAAGAGCAGCCGTCTCGGCTGTCTACCATCTTAAAGTGGGATTTATTTTCAGGCAAATAATTTTCAGTGAACGTCACATGTGATAGAAAACACCGTACAGTAACCTGGAGCATTTATTTTGCAGTGTTCTTTAAAAGGCCTCGTGTCGCTGCCAACTGATAATTGAATTTGTACAACATTTGTAACTGAATGTTGTTCATATTTAGGACTGAAACAATTAATTGCATAACAATTAATGTTATTCTGGTGAATCTGTTATAGAAATAATTGTCAGCTAATTAAGTAAATGATTAATCACTGACTGGAGTATACAGTCTTAAAACTCAATACTCAGAGTTTCAATTAAACCAAAACTGGACTGAAAATATATGCATTTTGCATTTAACATAAAAACACCTTCTTTTTCTGTAAAAAGGGTTCTACGTAGAACTCCTCAAGTGACTTAGGTTCAAATGCTTTAAAACCAATTTTCTATCAAGCACTTTTTGTTAATTTTCTAATTGGTCAAACCAAAAATATGAACAGACTGTACACCAATACTGTAAACGAAAGAGATTAGCTTTTCACGTGTTAATGTTAGAAGTGCATCTCTTTAGTTGCAGATTCATCCTATGTTACAAATAATCAGGCATAGACTAAGGAACGCCATTACATTCCAGGCAATGCTATTTTTTTTAAAAAGGAATTTAATTATTGTTTTATTTGTATTTTTAATGTATTTAAAATCACGCAAAAAAAAAAAAATACATTTAAGAGATACATTTAAAAAGCTGCAGAATGGGAAAATTTCTTATCCAATTTTTTATTAATAATCAGAATAATCAATAGTATAACTAATTTCTAAGTTAGTTAGTTGGAACCATAGTCATATCTAATGGACTTTGTAGTCTTTATGCATTTCATTGCTTTTTTTTCTCTGTTGCAGTGTAGCCTTGGTTTATTTTTAAACCCAAACTATACTATAAGATGACCTTGAGCAACTCAGGTTATCCTCTGCAGCTTTTACAGAGGAGCTTTTAACATGTAGCTCAGTCTCTGCTGGTTTACGGGTCCATCTCAGTGGCACGTTTGTTAGGTCTGATTTTTAAAACCAGGATCTGAGCCAGCATAGAGTCTCTGCCTTTGTTGAATTTTGCTGACGAAATACTTTAGAAAAGTCAAGAGAAAGTACGATAATGAGATGTTTGAAGCATTATTTAGCTTCAAACATCTCATATGGTCTCTTTAGAGAATGTTGAATGTTGGTTTACATAAAGTGATGAGAAAATAAATGAGATGTTGTATGTTCCCACATCTTGGATTATTCCTTGTGATCATTATAGATGTTATTCTTGCTTCTGAGTCAGCTAAAATAAATCCAAAATGGTGCTTTAACTTCTTGAACAAATAATAGAAGAATTACACCATATAACTCTTAAATGGTATTTAATTAGATTTCAAAAACTTGTTTGAAATCTAATTAAATACCATTTAAGATTTTTCCCATTTCCTTCAATTATGTGCCAAGAATAACAGACCAGTTTTCTCTCTGTCCTCTGTCCTGACTTTTTTTGGACATATTTCAAACTCTGCTATTAGCCTTTTATCCTCTTATTTTTCTGTGTAAGCCTTCATAGTTGCATGATGACTGAAACGGTTGCAAAAAATTATTTAAAACCCTTCTGTCCAAAGTTTCCAGAAACCAAAAGAATACAGACAATGATGTATTAAATATGGTTTTCTTCTGTTTCCTAGTTGAAATTTGGAGCTGGTGGAAGCTTCCCTTTGTCAAGTGTTATGAAGAAGGCATCTGTGTCATAAAATATTAACATTTTCCACAAAAACCACTTCAGACTGTTCTCGGTGTCTCTTTCAGTCTCAGTGATTTACACTGGCTTACTGTGAGCCAAACTTACAGCTCAACATTCAACAGGACTTGAAACTCAACTTTGACTCAAACTGCTTTAAAATAATTCATTTTCTTCTCTATTGTTCCTAATGTTTTACTGTTCTCTAAAGAGACCATATGAGCAAAAGTGAAACATCAGGGGTGCAATTTGAGTATGAGAGGATTTTAATTGTAAATTATACAATAACTACTTGCTGTTTGAATGTAGAACTCTTCACAGCCAAGCAAATTTGTATCCAGAATATTATGGTACTTAAGAGTTTCTGAAACAATATACTTCCTAGGGGTTTTAGTGGAAAATCAGGCCCACAGCCTCATAGAACCTCTACCTTACTTAACGGTCTGCATTAGGAGCATTTGCACACAGATATAGTTTGATTTTTTTCAAACCCAACTGGGATGTTTGTTTCTAATAACTTTGATATTTGTTTCAGCTGATCATAGTATCAGCTAAAGTCTGAGTGAGTATGAATGATGGTAGGATAGTAAACATTCATTTTCCAGGATGTCTAAAAGACCAATCGCTGTATAGACATTGCCTAATGGTTTCTATGGTCAGAAGATAAAGATTAGTTCTCGTCTAGCTTTGTTTGTTACTATTCGACTTTTATTACTATCCTGGTTTTAAATCAGGGAAAGTTCATGTAAATAGCTTGATCTGTGTAGATCAACACATAGTTCCCTTGCTTGAACAACATGCTCTTGTCTTCCCCATTTTGAAGAGTGACCAAAAGACAGGAAATCATTATGGCACACAGGTTTTTGCTAAATATATTTATTTCTTACCATGGAAGCTTTTCCTCAATAAATGTACTCAAATAATGGATTGGATACAGTCTGCAAGTATCATGTGTCTGTGGCATATAAAGACACACAGCCTTAGATAAATAGTCCCTCAGCATCTGATTTTTATGCATCCAACACTAGTTTTGTAATGTAGTATCCAGGTAAGTCAGATTGCCTTTTTTATGTGACTTGGGCATATAAACACAGAAATGCTATTACAACTACAAATATGAACCACAGCTTGGCCATTTCTGCAAATGCTGTGTAGACGCCACAGCCGTGATCAAGCAATAATGGAATTCAAACTAATTTTTATGCTCTGTAGAAGCTGATGAAGATCTTACTTACATTGTATGCTTTAAACTTGCTGCCTCTTGATTCTTCCTTATAACTATCGAACCACTTGTCAATATCAGTGTCATTTTTGTTTATAAAGCACAAGTAAGCTGATCAAAATCAGTGAAGATAAAAAATAATATGAATTAAAGTTTGGGGTTTGAACTTTCAGCTGAAAAATGTTTGTAACCGCAAAGCATAGAAGAGAAAGAAAATCAAACCAATAATCATAATCACATGAGCTAAGTTATTCACTCTTCATGCAGTGATCACAAAAGACAAGAAAGACATGTTGGTTAATTTGTGTATTTACATTACATTAACATAGACTAATAGATTGCAACTGAAGATTCTTCTTCATAAACTGTGGCCAGAACAACAGCAGCGTTCTCGTCCTTTAACTCTAAACCCTGTGATACAGACACACCGTTCCAATCTTCTGTTCACATTTACAGTTCACAGGTTTCTGCGAGGAGCAGAGCAACATATTAAAACCTCACAGGAGGCCAGGCAGTAGGAGTGAGTAGCAGCCAGGCTGCCTAAATGTTTTAAGACAATGCCAGATGCCTGATGAGAAGCAAAGCAACATGGAGGCAGTCTGCCAGGCAGCCACAACTAGCAAATAATAGTGGATATCTCCCAGCTGACTGCCCTGAACTACTTTTCTTCCTGTTAGTCACCTGGCATTCTCGCAACGCCTACGAGGAAATATTAATATGACTTTGCTGCCAACTTTTTGACATTTCTTGACTGCTTTGCAATAGTAATCTGCTATAGCTGTTGTATGCTCGTATTTATACTGACCTCCAACAGCCTGGCTTGACCTGAAGTAGGAGCAACTCACAGGAGATATTATTTGCATTAGAATAAGCCTTTCTCAACATATGTACAACTTTATTAGTGCACGTTTTTACACTCCACCTACTGGCCGCAGCCTAATGTTGGAGGCACATAAATAACAAAAACACTGATTGATATTGGTCTGTTAATTCAAGTCTTTTGACTTTCAAATATTTGATTATATTTGAGCATTTGATTGATTATGCTTTGCGTATTTGATCAGCTGTCATCAAAAGTCAGTTACAGGATTGAAATGTTTCATATGCAAAACTTGGTATAACCAGTATGTGAAAAGACAAAGTGTCTGTCAATAAATGCAAGTTTTGTCACTGGAAAAAATCAATCTTCTTGTTTCAGTAGGATAATCCTGGAACTTTAACACACGTATCGCAAATAACTTTATAAATAATTTCATTAAAGGAGAACAAATTCCTCTAAACCTTATATAATATGCTTTATTGTATATGAAACTGAACACAGGGAGTTAACAAGTGTTAGATTTAAACGGCAGTAAAAGTTCTTTGAAATAAAAGGACTTCCTGTTGGAAATTTTCAGAAATTCAACATTAACTCATGTTACACACACATATACGTGCTTATAGTGAACACAGGTGTAAGATTTCAACATAACTTCTGCCTTTTAACAACAATTAGAAGTTTGTTACACTTCTGGTTTTATTGTCAGATACCAATATTAACTTTGTTTCAGTATCTTTAGTCCACTTTAATGACTGATTAAAACATGCATAGATACATGAGCTTGTTTTGGAGGATTTTACTTATTTTGTTTGGATATGCTTTTAAGTTATCACAATTTCAGCTTTAGAACCAATCGATTGCATAGATCTTTGTTATAGTTATATGAAAGCCCCATCATCTCTTTGACTAAAAGTGCATTTGACAACCTGTGCTTGGATGGATATTTTTCAAACTGAACAAAATTCAGATGAAGAGACGTGCGCTGTGATACATAAATGGGGATAATTCTGGATTCAAAACTATTATCTCTGTCAAAGAACCTGCAGCACATTTCTGTTTTTCTTTTGTGACTTATTGGTGCATCCCTACAAAAGACAGATGCATAATTCATTTGTGATCATCGATTTGTTAGATTTTATTTTTTCATGCCAGGCGGGGTGTAATAAAATGTCATCAGTGGAAAAAAAACAAAACTAACCTCGTTCATCTCGCTTTATGTAGCATCAGTTCTTTTGTGGTTTGATGTATATTGCATGGAGAGTTATGTATCTCAATGTAGCACACTCAGTGGTGGTTGGAGCCTTCTCAGCCCACAGGCATCCACATCAAACAGAAGGTCCCACTGCTTGAAGTCTAATTGTAATATACTGCTTATTTTATTAGTCTTGTTTCAGTCAGAGTGTATCTCTCCGTGACCCGTCTCCACTAAATAAATGTTAACTGGAGATCAAATAAAGGCAGACACGTTGCCGCTCTTTGTTGTGTTCATGCAACCGACGAATCCATGTTATTCCTTTGTGTGTTTTTTTTTTAGAAAGATCAATACACAATTTACGACTCCATTTATCATTTATCTCAATAGTGCTGCCGACATGTGTCAAGCCCTCATTTAAAAATCACGTCTACTTTTCCAACCTATCATAAGCTGTTTAAATAGAGACAGCAGCTGAGCGTATAGACGACTTTTAATCAGGCGTGTGTAAAGTGTTGGAGGCTGATTGTGATCATGTGGAAGTCAGCACTCAGCTGTCGCTTGTCAAATAAATAAGTCACGTTCCCCGATGATTCACTTTATCAGCAGTCCACTAATTCACCGTTGCTCCGCTTTCCTCCATGTTTTATTAAGTGACACAGATTAATTTTGCGCTCTGCTCACTCACAAAGTCGAAAGTTGTCGCTTGAAATTAATATTATGTTTGGTCTGATAACATCATAACAAACGCTACAGCTCCCTGCACCATCTCAAGGTGATATCCGACAGGCAGGGTAGACATGATTTAAGTTCAGAACGCTCTGTTTCCTTTCCCTGTCTGTGGTAATGGTTACCCCGGTGACGGCATCCCTGCGGTTGCTGTGGAAACCCAGCATCGGAGGCAGCCTTGTTGTCAAGCTGAACAGAGCAGCTGATTTGTGTTGCCTCAAATAGGCCCCATCTTGGTGTTGTTGCCTTTTGTTTAATGATTGACTTGGAGTTAAGCTGCTTTATGTTTTGGGTGTTTTCTTGAATTCTCATATATGAGGATTACAGGAAACCATCTCCTTTATTTCTCTCACCTCCTTTGATTTTAAAGGATATTTTGCAAAGACATGTTTTTAAAAAGCTTTTGGGTTGTGGAAGTTAGGAGGTTGAAAAGGGAACAAGTTGTCTTTGAATTTGTGTTTAAAAACAACTTGCCCCGGCTTTTGGCGCGAACCGCCGGACAACTACAGCAACAACAACAAAAAAACTGTTTGACATTGTGCCACTACTATCCAGAGTGAGTCTAATTTTAGTTGAACAGCCAAAATGTTGGACTTAAACAGCTGTGAGAGATGACATTTCAGCATGGCATTTTGTGACTTTTGTGCTAAAATATCACACTCACACACAGGCACTCAGACACACACACCCACATATTGGAAAACCATAAACATCACTCCTGTTCGACACATCAAAAACACACTTTTGGATCGTGGGAGTTTATATTTTTAGTCCTTTTTGGTCTTTTTGGTCTGCGATTTTTCTTTTTCCCATTCAGATTTCCCTCATCCATTTTTGATTAATTAAAATGACTAATTTCCCCAGTTATCAAAAGTTATTTCATTTACAATTCTGTGTGTGATTTGCCTAATTTGGCATTTGTGTGGCCTTTATTACATGCCACAAAAAAGCAACCAAAGATTTAAGACATACTAAATTATGAAAAATTGGTGTGATGTTCCAACTTACGCATTGCATAAAAATGTTTTAGCTCTCATTGTTACATTCTAAAAATAAGATAAATAAATAAACAAATGAGTGTTATTTTGTCTACATCCAGATCTGCTCACTGAAACTAACTGCGTCCGTTTGACTTTTGGATTATTATTATTAAATGTCAAATTGCTTAGGCGGCTGCTTCAGTTCTTCAGTGAAATCAATCAGTTGCTTAGAAGGAAATTGCAAATTTTTTCAGTATATTTTCAACCCTTCAAGAATGTAACAATGAGAGCTAAAACATTTTTATGCAATGCGTGAGTTGGGACATCACACCAATTTTTCATAATTTAGTATAAGTCTTTGGTTGCTTTATGGTGGCATGTAAAAAGGCTACACAAATGCCAAATTAGGCAAATCACACACAGATACAGGAAAAATATGTATCTATTCAACCCTTTAAGAACGTAACAATGGCAGGAAACATTTTTATGCAACCTGCATATGAGTTGTATTTGAACTCTTATGCACTGTTTATGATTAGAGGCTATTACCACTGTGATCGGTGCCTTTTAATGGACTTAAAGATGTTTTCTGTTTGCTCCACCAAAAAGCGCTGATTCTAGACCTGGACACCTGCCTTTTAAGAACCAACTCTTCAACTCTTTTGGTGAGAGGAGCTGCTTTAATCTTTCTGTCTGTCCATCCTTTCTGCTTTGTGCATTTAACATCTTATATTGGCTTCTTCGTCCATATTTTAAAACGCTATGACTTTTTTGTAAGTCTTAAGTCCAATTCCTGCTTTCTTTTTTGTTCACTGTAATTGACTGACACTGACTGATTGTTAAGTATACAAAAATAAACCAGTCTCATTGTAAAATTTGTATTTTATGTAACTGTAATCTAACACACCAGTGTTAAATTGTCTGCTCTGTTTGTGTGAGATTTTATTAGCACTCATTTAACACTTTGGCTAGGTTTTGTTGTTGCCAGGCAGTTTTATTACACTTTGGCAACTCTTGTGAGTATTAATGAGGCTGTTACACTTCTCAAACTTTTCCTGGCTTGATTCTTAGAAACCGATAAACCTCTTGTGTTTTTTTTCTTTTTGGAAGGCTGCTTTGTTTAGAAAGCAAGCAAGCTTGATAACACATCTAACATTTTTAAAGTGAATCTTGAAACCTTCTAGTACAAAAATTATGCGTTTCATTCCCTTCATTATCGTCTACTTGTAAAATTTCAAATATATCGATTTATTAACTAATCCTTTTAAATTGTTTTCTGCCTCCACAGATGGATGGATGGCCTTGAATAGTTCCAGGAAAATGTTATTATTGTCCATCCTGTTGGACGGCCTAACTAAATGATGTGCCAAAGGACATTTCTCCCACTGATTCTCATACCATGACATGTTTCAATGCTCCAACCTACCATCAGAACTGCTACTCTAGCTAAACTGTGTGTAGCTTGAAATACTGTGGAAAAATGTAGAACAAATTTAACTGATTTATTCACATAAAATCCTGAGCATCTTCACAAATCTTTGAAGAGAGCTTGGAAATGTGGTCATTTTTGTATTTATTTTAAAGCCATTTTATCTAGACAACAATGTTTTAGCACTATGTATGTGTAAGTGATGTGTGTTACTCATGATGCAACCAGATTCTTGACATATAGGGTGTGAATTTACCTTAGGATTGGGTAAATCATATGATTAAGGGTAACAAGTATTGTTTGTAATGATGTGGAAGTAAATTTTTAATGCCATACTCTTAAACATTCTTCAAGTATCATACCAATAAACAAACCATTTCATACCCATGTACATGTAGTCTGACTCTCAAGTCTTAAAAATGTTAAATGTTTTTGTAGAGTAAACTAAAAAGATTAGTGATTCTGAGCTGCAAGAGTTAAACTAACAGTTGAACTGTAAACACATTTTAGTTTAAAATCTATTTCAGTTCATAGTTTAGATCCCTGATTCTCAAGATTCATTGTTGCAAAACGTTGTGTTTGAAAGAAACCTTTCATCTTCTTACTTTGAAATGCCCTTTTTTCTTTTTCTCCCACCAAATTACTACTCATGCATCCTTGAAATAAGATGAATATACACAAAACCAAATAGCTGCATCTGCTGCAAAAAGGTGCTACTGCTTCCTGTGCTTCATTTCTCTATTTTTGTTTTGACTAAAGTGTTGAACCCACGGTTTTATGCATGAATTATGTGACACCCTCTGTACTGAAGGTTGTTGTCATAAATCATACCAGAAACGCTGGCGTAGTTGTAGATATATCTCAACTGGCACGGCTCTGTGATTAAGATATAGATTATTTTTGTCTGTTGTGTGGAATACTAATTATTGAAATGAAAACCTGCCCACACCAGATGGCTATCTGGCAGATTGAACCAACCACACTCCCCCTCCTCACTTTTTCTCTCAGAGCTTCACAGTCCCGACCGTTTTGGCTCAGCTCTACCTTCACACTTCCTGTGTGTTTGGCACTTGACCTCCTCTGCTCGCTGCTGTAGCGGTTTACTCGGACCAGCTCTGTTTGGCTCAAACTGAAAAAGACAGAACAAAAATGCACAGGTTCACGCACTCCGACATTAAACATTCACCAGCGCAATAATAACTGTACCGAAAAAAGACAAATATATGAATATTGAGATGGCTTGCACTGAGCAGTAAAAGGCTTTACAGGTTTGTGTTGGCAGCTGCAGAGATGCAGCGGGGCATCGTCGCATCCAGCTGGCAAGACGCCTTGGTCAAGGCATAATATGACTCCAGCTTAAAAGCGTTGTAAATGGCCTGCAGTGCTTTGTGCATCATTTCTGTGCCGCGATTCTCATAATCTGGTGTAAGCCGAATGTTCTCACATAGAAATAGGCAAAATATGTCCTTCATGTTTTGTCCAAAAAGCTAATGCACTTCAGATCCACATTTATCCACCTTTAATCCACCCTTTCTCCTCCACAATCCATCCATCCTGTCCATATTTCATCTCAGTAGAGCTTCCTCCTTCCTAGTGCTTTCTCTGAGGTCTGAAAGTGGAGCCGCATATGCTGCTTTCAGCCAGAGCAGGTGGCTTTTGGTTGATCAAATAATCCCAACAGCCCTCCATACAGTACAGTCCTTCATTCCATCGATTCCTTCAATTATTCTCACCATTTATCCATTCATCACTGCTTTATCCCCATCTTTAATTGACTGTTCCCATTGGAAACAGACTGTTGGCTATTGAAGGAGTTTTTGTCATGACCAAGACATAATATCACTAATGCCATAGAGACAATGGAAGACATTATTAATACTGATTATCTGTTTGAACCTGAAAAGTTGTTCCCTTGAGCAAACACTAAGCAACACTAGTATTCTGTTAGAGCCATGTTTCTTGTCTGGCTGACAACCTTGAGTCACATGATCATTCCAGATCATGTGACTCAAGGTTCAGCACAGAGAAATACAGTCAACTATCATGGCTAAATATTGTGATAAGTTCAGACTACTAATGTTTGTAGTCTGAACAAATACATAATATTAAGAAATGCAGAACAGTTTTGTTTTCTTTCCCAATTTTTTTTTAACTTTTTGTGCCTTTTTTCATATTAAATTATTAAAGAAAAAGCATATCTGATGAATCTGTATTAGCAGGAGGATGACTTCTAGGTTAAATTTAGCCGGCATGTTACTTACCCCGTATTGCCCTGAGCTTGTTGCCCCTGTCATTTCTAACTTCGTCTGTTCCTACTCCCTAAAAGTGACTAAAACACCGCTCTGAGCCCAAAGAAGCCCGAACGCAAACAGTCGGTGGATTAGGCTCCTCTTCTAATAGCATTTATAATATGACATGGTGTAGCGAGGGACATATTGCTCAGTGATGATAATTAATGCCGTGATGTTTAAAATGTTTTTATAGCAAGTTTCCAGAGGATGTGCAGCAGCGAGGCACAAAGCTCGTTCTGCAAAGTCTCTCAAGCTCAGATTCACTTCCTTTTAATTAACCGATCCTCTGCAGAGACTCGGGGAGTGTGGGAAATGTGTGCGACACACTGGCGCGCATTGACACATTTACAAAAGGAAATGAGGTGTTGAAATTTTAAATACCGATTCTATGGTGCCTTGCAAAAGTTTCCATACTCCCTAGACTTTTTCCACATTGAGTCAGATTGCAACAAACTTTAAAAGGTTTTATAGGGATTTTAGCATGTAGTTAGTTTTGCTCTTTTCACATCTACCGTCTTTGGACATCAAGCTTGGTCTCGTGTGGGATGGGCACCTCCTTTCACAGGTTTGTCCTCCACATGGCTTGTGGCAAACTGCAAATAGGATTTTTTTTATGGATTTCATATTGCCACTATTACGCAAAGGTCAGCTGTGTGATATGCATACCTAATAGTTAGTCATATTCTCCCTCTAGGCTATTTCTCTGATTAATGTTCTGCTGGCCCAACCCGTCTGTGTACTGGTCTTGGTATGGGTGCAGTTGTGCCGTTCTCTTTCAGCCTTTCAGATGAGAACACTTCTCTCTAGGATATCCAAAGCTTGAAATACTGTTTTATATTTAGCCTGGTTTTAAACTTCTTACTGCTTTTTATCTGACTTGTCTACTGTGTTTCTTGGTCTTCATGATGCTCTTTGTTCACTATTGTTCCCAAACAATCCTGTAAGACCTTCACAGAAAAGATGGATTGTACGTTTTTCTTTAAACAGAGTTTTGAAAATCATGTATCATTTTTGATATTTGGAGCTGTGTTGGCAATGGCAGTAAAACCACAGGAAGAAAGCAGAGAAGCTTGATTCTTTCCCAGATTACCTGTCTCATATTGTCAAGCCATCGTGACAGTTTTAACAAATATGTAAAACACTGTATTACACAATTTTATTGGAGTTTCCTGTTGAAGCTTTAAGAAGATTTTCAATCCAAATGAGACAATTAATAAACTTCAAGTAAGGTCAGCTTTGCATTCTCTCATGTTTCAGTCTCACCAATTCGGGATACGATTCAGGCTGAATGCGTTAGATGGGTTAATTGCCTCATTCAGTCAAGCCACGTTTCAAAATTCAGCATGTGTATGGTGTTAAATTCATTGACAGGATTAATTCTCCTTCCTGCTCCACTTTCATGTATCTTTCAGTATTTACAAAATGAAAAATGACGTCTGTGGCCCACAAATAGCCAAAACCTCCATTTTGCTTCAAGAACCAGTTCCGTCCTCGTTTGTTGTCGATCCGAGCCAAGGGCCATGCTTTTTGTGTTTGCTTTGGAAATAATAAATTCACAAGCCTGTATGGCTAACCTACGGGATATGATTAGTATCTCTGTGAAATCACGGCTGATTAGGGTGCATTTGTGTCCTAATTTATGGATCCTGGAACATGAAAATTAAGTCCTCATGCTTTATCCTCTAAAACATAAGTGACCTATTTTTTGACAGTATTACTATTTTTCCAGCAGTCACAGTTTTAATCCTTTTGGATCTGTATGTATGAGGCAGGGGAGCAGTGTGGATATTTTTATGTGTGTATGTATTTTCCTCAAGAGTCCGTCTGCAAGCAGAGCAAGTTTAAATCCACTGACAGTTGGACAGTAGGAATGACCTTATGAGGAGTAATGATTCAAGGTTTCCAGATGTGTGTGCTGAAGTGAGTCGCTTTGTCTCCTTTCTGACAGATGACTCAAACTGCCCCAATTAAACATGAATTTCCTTCCTTCTCTCTCTTTTTCTCTTTCTCTCTCTCTTCGCAGCTGAGGAAGGCCATTATGTGTCGATGAAGAACAGTGACATACCTCTGGACCCCACAGTGCCCCCGATCCTGACTCCTGGATTTAGAGACAGGGATGGGGTTAAAGATGTTGCTCCTGGAGGAGGTCCTGATGCTGAACTCAGACGTTGGCCTGAGGGAAAAGTCTTTGCCGAGGCCAAAACCGCAATCTGGACAGAAACACAGGAAGGAGTGCGCGCGGGAGCCCATGGAAAAGTCTTCGCCGAGGCCGGGATTATGACGGAAACTCGAGCGTGGGCTGAAGCGGGATGGGGGCCGGTCGACGACGCAGAGGAGGAAGCGCTGCCAAGCGTGTCCGAAGATCCGGCTCCCATGCTTGTGCAGGAGAAGCTGAGGACAAGCGGAGAGGTCCAAAGGGAGCAGGCGGCCCTTTCATCGGTTCTCAGCATGCTGACTGAGACGACAGAGCTGCAGACTCCAGCAGTCAGAAAACCTTTAGGGCTGCTGTCTAAAGCAGCTTGGTCTAAAAGCTCTTCTTCATCCAAGGCCTTATCTTCCTCCACAACAAAAGCATCCTCTCACCCCTCCTCTCCATCCAGTAATAAACCGAGTCAGACTCCACCATCGACCAATTTGTCTGTGGTTACTGGAAACAACAACTCTTCAACCAACTATAGTTTGGGTGGGTAATATTTTTTTCATTTATCTGGAAAAAGTTTTAATTTGAATTTTCACAATTTAGCACAGCACAGGCACAATCCTTTACTGGGATTTTATGACCGACCAACAGAAAGTAGGGTATAATTATGAAGTGGAAAAGGATAAATGGTTTAAAGTATTTTTTAACAAGTAAGTCTTAAAACATTTTTAGTGTATTCAGCCCCTTTAATCTCAAGCCCTTAATTAGCATTTATTACAGACGTTTAATTTAAAATGACTGCGTTCCCTGTGTGCAAACTGAATTTGAATTTAGCTTGTCAGTGAAAGCCTCACAGGTTTGTGGGAGAACATTAGTGATAGAGCACAGGAGAGATAAACAATATCATAAGCTGTAAAAAATTCACTTAACAAGCTTAATCCATCATCAAATAATATGATAAAATGTACAGATGTAGGTATTTATTGGAAAAAATGTCAGTGTTGGTTTGTCAAATAAAACCCCAATGACATGCTGCTGCTTTTTTAGTGTTTTGTAGCAGAATTAATCATTAACTGAGCCTTTTTTTATAGTAATCAGGATTTAGCAAACTGAAGAAGACGTGTCTGAGAATAATAGCAGTTCAGTTGGACATGATTCAGCTTATGCTTCAGTCGCCTCAGCAGCTTCTCATGGAAACACATGGAGGTCACGCTGCTGAATGCCTCAGCAACGAGTCCCGCAGACATCCATCATTTCTGCATGACCAATTGTAATTTTAAACAGTGATTTAATCTGAATAGATTGCTTGTAATAATTAATATTAACAATTCATTTTAATTGAATTAATTGAACTGACTTTAACTCAGTGTTTTTTCAGCTTTATTGCCAGTAAATCGTCACCTCTAACATTTCATCAGTGTCACTATCATGTATATCATTTTATCATATTAGACTTATCGCCGCCATCATCATCATCATCATCATCATCATCATCATCATCATCATCATCATCATCATCATCATCATCATCATCATCATCATTTGTCCCATTTCGTAGCCTCCATCCCTCTCTGTTTCCTGTGTATGTCTGTTTTCGCCTAAATAATAAGGTAATTACTACACAAATATTTAGCTTTCTGAAGAATGTGCAGGATAAAAGTAGTGTGTCTCCAAGCATTTCAAATGATTTCACAAACCAGATTGCTTGGGCCCCCCACTGGTACGACATTGTGGGGGGGATACAATTGAATCTGGAGGTGTTTTTGAAAATGAAAGGTAGCCTGCCTCATGCATTTGCAGTCACAATCCAAGTGTAAAAGTGTCTTTCAGGTTGACATGTTAATATTCAATATTCTGTAGGGAATTAAAAACTACCAACTTTAAAATGTTCTTATTTTTACGTTACTTAAATCAAGTACGAGTGACAACTGAGGCTTAATAGGTTTGTTGTTATCCTAACTCTGGTTTGGATAAATGTGTGTCACTGCATTTAGAATATAAGAGTTGTTCAGCAATGAGGAAATACAATAAGTAAGTATGGACTTGGAAATTGTTAGGTACACATTTAAAGGGAAAGTATGTATGCTGGAAAGTAGAGACAGAGGCCAGTGAAACTAAAGTAACCCGTTTTTCTCCTTTTCCTCGAAGGTTGAGGTCCTATTGAGGGAAAGACAAAAAAAGACATTTTTCTTGAATGTCTTAAAAAGAAGAAGGAAAATCTTGATCAGGATTCTTTGTCCATGATAAAGATCATTTAAGGTCACGTATTGGTGACAACCTTTCCACAGGTGTCTTACTTGTAGCCTTTCTTCAACAAACTCTACAGGTGAATCAGGAATGAAACAATGGATGAATATGTGGTCACCTGGTGACCACTTCAGAGTATGGTGGGAAGCTTTATTAGAGTATGTACTATACTAGGACATTTTAAATCAATAAGCCTTTTGTACTCAGCAGGGTTTTCTTAACATATCTGAAGCAGAACATTGTATTTAGAAATTCTTTAATTTTTTTATTTTGACTTATCCATGTTCTTTTTCCCTTCAGATGAATTAGTGAGCGGCCTACCAGCGTGGGATCTCCCCACTGTACCTGAATCTCTCCTATCCACAGTGGGTGACCATGACATCACACTTCCTCCCAATGTAACAAGCCCTTTCTCCACACACCAGTGGAATACCACCATGCCTGTGCGTCCCAGGATCCCCATACAGAACCCAACCACATCAGCCACGACCATAAAAACAACCCCGTCGACAACCACCACTTCAACTGTGTCGTTTTCTACCACGAAGAGAACAGAAACACCACCAGAATCCACCACGGCCCAAAATAACACCAGCCAGGACACTGTGACCGACGACAGCCTTCAGCTGACAACAGTAACCACAACAACACCCTCAACGACCAGCATTACTGTTAATAGCACAGAGATGACAACACAGGAGGCAGCGACTCCTGGGAGCACAGAGGCTTCTCTATCGAACGTCACAGCTGCTGCACCCACAGAGGAAACGAGGCTCTTCGTCGCAACAACCGCGACACCTCCAACAACAACCTCTACGACCGTGCCAGCCCCCACTACCACCACCACAGTCACGGTCCCCCCAACTACTCCGACCACCACCACAACCACCACCACCACCACTCCAGCTCCCACTACAACCACCACTGCCTCAACTACTACTGCTGCTCCCACTACCACCAGCACCACCACCACTTCAACAACTACTACCACCACCACCACAACAGAAGCACCCACCACCACGAAACTCATCCCAGTTCAAACTACACCACTTCTGACAACAACCACACAAAGTCCCTCCACCACCAGCGCTGAGGAAATGCCAATGCCATGCAATGTGACGGAGAAGTTCTGGGTCAAAACAGGTAGGAGACTTTGATATCTCCATTTGAAGTTTTGGAGCTCAACACATGTTTGAATACGTTTTCAAAAATAATCTACAATGAATATTATCTCGTTTTTGAAATAGTTTACCTTTTCTTAAATTGCACTGCAGCGCAATCTTGAATAATCAGTGATTTTCTTCACATTTTGAATACAAGCAAAATGTCTAAAAGTGATTCTGGTGAAAAGCTGTTAAGGCTTTCTGAAGTTTTTCAAAGCTTATTTTTGGCCGTTAGCTGCTTTTTCACCCATTTTCTTTTCAGTTCCTAACAATTGGTTGTAATCTGAAGTCATGAACTAAGCCCCTTGAGGTCCATTGTGAAGTATTTGTGGTCAGGGATGATTTGGAGAGCCATTACTCGGCTGGACTGTGTGCAGAAAATCGGCTTGTTGAAAAACAGTTGTGGTAATCATAATCTAGTTGGTGATATGCTTTTGCTAAAAAAAAAAGGCAAATCCAAACCAGCTTTATTATGTACTGAGCTTCTTTACTTAAACCTTTTTTCTTTAAATCTTTACAGTGTTGTCTATGGAGCTGCGCAGGAATCGCCTGGACCTGATCCTAAAGCAGAACCTTTCTAAAGGACTGAGCCATGCTCTGCAGAGAGCCCTGAACGACTCCAAAGCCTCTGCGCAGGTCAGTGTTTCCAGCGGCTTCGTAAACGCCGAGCGGCTTTTCACTGGTAATCAAAAGGTCATGATCCTCTGACAAACCCACTAGGCCTGGTCAGTGGGCTTAAGAACAAAGGTCTTACATACAGACTTTGCAATATCAATCAAAAGTAAACTAAGTGCTGTTAAGTGTACAAAAAATCTGCAAAATATTGTCACTTATTTTCTCTTTTGTAAAATTGCAAACCATAATTTGCACAGCATGCTGTGCAAAAAACTCAATCTGCAGTTTTTTTTTTCTGCTAAGCAAAACACTAAAAAGAGAGAATATTTCCTTGAGGACGGAAACGTCTTCTCTGTGTTACGAATCTTAGGATGACTCAGCGAAATGTCAAATGAAAACATAGCAGAAGTTAGCAAACTTTGGAAATGGCTTTGAAATACAGGTTGTTGACTAGTGAGCACATAAAGTGTTGCCGAAACATTATTATCTAAATAACAGGTATCACTGG
The DNA here is from genome assembly GCA_903067075.1 of Micropoecilia bifurca. NCBI lineage: Eukaryota > Metazoa > Chordata > Actinopteri > Cyprinodontiformes > Poeciliidae > Micropoecilia > Micropoecilia bifurca. Next base: position 11,985 of record CAEGAF010070017.1, on the reverse strand, counting down.
AGGGAACAGAAAAATAACTTTTCAGTAATATCTATTTCAGATAAATGGTATAGGAAAGCCAAAGTGTAAGACAGTTTTTAATGTGATCAATTTAAGATTGACTTATATTTAATTGTTTCCTTTACTGGTCAGAAATAGTCATTTTTCAATAAGGTGGGTTATACTTCCATTATCAAACCGTAAAAAAAACAAAAAACAAAAAAACATACGATACTGAACCGAATACATACATGTATCAATGTGAAGCTTTCACAAGTGACATCCCCTATGATAATTGTTACCATAAAAGACCAGCCACTGACCACAAATCAGAATATGATTGGCTAGTCAAAATGCCTGCCCATAAACTGCAGATGTAAATCTCTCATCAGCTCATTATTCTTGTGAGAATAAACGACTGGAAGGCATAAAGCTCGGTGAAAAATGACATCTGTGTTGATCTTACCTCAGCCATAAGCCTCCTCTAGATCCCTCATTGACTAGTTATGTCATAAAAGAAATATTTTTTTCATCTTTTTATACATTTTTCAGCTCTCCACTATCAGCTTGAGAAGCTCTGAGTGCAATGCGTAGTCCAAGTGCCCCAGTAAAATCAGCTTTTTACTAGGATCCAGAACTCCTGTAAAAGCTTTTATTTTTACATACACTGAAGATCCAAAGAGGAACGAACAGCTGCTGGGATTGGACAGAATTTGATGGCTCAAGGAGCGTAAAGATGGGCTTATTTTTGCCTTTTTTGCCTTCAGATTTTACTCTTATGAGGGTTTTTTTCTTTATTGTCTCCTGTAACATTTCTCTGCTGCTGACTTTGGTCAAAGAGCTTCCATTTAATTCTACTGAGATAAAAAAGAAAAATATATCTGTTTTATTTTAAGCCATTTCGCTGGTGTGTCTGTCCTGAGTTCTCGTGTCTTCTATATTTAAGTTGTTAGTGTTGATTTTCTTTTTTTTTAACCTGACAAAGATTCATGAATGGTGCAGGAGATAAATATATAGTGAGGTGACAAATGGATATGATTTATTAGGTGATAGATATCGAGTTCCCACTGCCACTCTTACATAATGGTTGTTTTCATCTTGTGTCAACCACATGGCTCCATCTCCATCTCCTCTTCCCTCCCTCTCAAACCATCACTATCAGCTTTTTCCTTTCATGTATATTTCAATATTTACATCTCGTATTGCTCTCCCCCTTCATCTTCCTGATGAAATTACACCCTTGGTTCAACTAGATCGATTTTCTGCCAACATGTCCGTCTTGCCTGTTGTACTAGTCGGCTCGTTGTGTCTGTCTGCCTCTGTCTGTCCACCTGCCTCTCTTCATCTCACTTTCTGTCCGTCTTCATCTGCCTGCTTTTGCTATTTTTATCCAGTTGTTTGTGAGCCTTGGCGGGGAGTGACTCAGTATCTCTAAGCTCCACGGCACTTTCATCTACCCCCTGCTACACACAGACACATTCCTCAGCTCTCATCTTCTCCATCTGAAAACCTAGACTGCGGTTTGATAATCAAAATTAGTCTGTCGAGGGTGAAAAACACCGACCAGGAAATAGGAACAGTTCAGATCTTAAAGCGCCTGGATGCTGTAGCAATGTTGATGAGCAAAATCTGCCCCCTACGTGATTCGGGTTTGTTAAACACCATGAAATTAGCATGCAGTGATGCTTAATGTGTTGCATCATTGAACAATGTTGTTAGCCATAATTACTTACCAAACTGGGCAATTTTACAGCTGTCAGATGTTGGCAGGGAGCAAAGGAGGTCATTTCTGGCTCCCTTTGTTAAATTCAGCAGTCCTCTTCAGAAATGCAAAACAAAGGTGAAGCAATCAGCTTTAACGTGGAGTTTAGAAATTCAAAATGTATTAACATTTTAGTGTTGCTGTCTAGTATTTGTAGTTTTCACACTGGTGGTTTCTATTTAATTAGCAAGTGGTTTATTACGTAACTTAGAATGGATATAAGAACGGGAAACATGAAGCCATTTTTACTGCTCTTTTTAATATTTCTCTCCTATTTCATGCTATAAAAGCATTCAAAGCAGTTTTTAATGTAAATAATTTAAAATATTATTGACAACATGTGCATTATGTATGCATTGCCTTTATTGAAACCAAGTATACGTTTTGAGAATATCATTTCACATTAAAGGCAGATATTATAAACGCTGTCTGAAGGTATTTTGCTCTCTACATTTTGTGGTTGATAGACATGGACAGCTTGACAAATGCTAATGTGTAAACAAGATAAAAAATGAATGAAATAGACAAAAAAGAAAAAAATATTGTGGAGGGTAAGGAACTAAGAAAAGGACTCACATACTTTATACATAAGCATAGTAACACTAAAAAATGAAAGAAAAACCCAGTAGAAATGGAAATAAAAAAATCAACACATTTTTGATCATATCTAAAATGGTTGAAAGTCTCAAGAGCTCAGCAGCATTAAATACAATAAAAAAAGTTAAATAGGATCATACGTCAGGGTTGACTGATTCAGTTTTTGGTGAATCAGAACAGTTTTTTCTTCACTGTGTTCCCTTCGAGCTGCCGGTGTAGAAAAAACACAAGGAGATTAACACAAACACCCCCACAGACAAAAATAAAACATCTGAAAGAAACAGTCAATATTTAATTTTATGCTCATTACATATTAGTTTAGACTTCAAATGCAAGATCCAACTGCACTTTTTTGTGTTTTCTGATGAAATGCAAAACCCAAAGGAGGCTTTATGGATATCAAACTGAGCATAATTGAAAAAATATTTAGAGTTGCTTGTAAAAAAATGAGGCTGAAGTTTTTACTTGGACTCTGCAATAGGAGAGGTGCTGGGATACGGTTTCATTCAGAGAGGATGTCTGTTTTAGATAAAAAGATCAGCCAGGAGAAGTCAGCTTACGCTCAGGGAGAGAAAGAGGAGAGGAAAAGATGGCTGTGGAGAGAGAGAGAGAGAGAGAAAATCCATAACAACAACAACCTCAGCTACTCAGTGTGGTTGAAGGTTGAGGGTACATGAAGGTGGGTGGTGTTAAATTCCAGAAATACAGCCTTTGACTCACCACAGTTGTTGTCTGTGTATGTGTCTTTTTTTTCAGAATTTGGCCAAAAGTTGAAGAATGGAGCTGAAATATGTTCTTAATGCAGAGCTAAACTGAAATGAATCCAAGAATTGTAAATATTTATATGCTGATGCTTGTGCCTTCAAATCTAAATCCAATACATGAGCTGTCCTTGTTTCACAGGACAGCTCTATGAGCCTATTTCAGATGTTAGCACTAAAGCTGTCTTTGTTTTTTGTTTTACTGCTCATATTCCTTGGATAAAATAGCAACACAATATATCCAAGACAAAACAAGCATCCACATGTTTTTCTCTAAACCACATTTATGTAAACTTCTGGTAAAGATGTGCAAATAGCCTTAAAACACAATCTAATTTTAAAAGCAGTTTGATAATCTCACTGTTTTCTCTCCATCTTGGCTCTCAGGTCGAGTGAGAATTTTCAGTTTTCCATTTATTCATCATCTATTTAATGCAGGATCCGCTTAAGGTGTCCATTACTTAAAAAGCACTCTTAATTCCCTCTGATTAAAGGAGAAGTAATACAGTTATAAACAGTCATATAATTATTCACTGAATTAAAGACAAGATGCATTTATAACACTTGGTTGCTTCAAAAACATTTTTTTCAGATACATTCTTCGTGAATCTTTCCTTGTAATAATTTACAAAGTGTTTATTGCATGTAGAACATGTGAAAAATAAACACCAGTTTAATAAACAACATAGATGTATTGTCAATTAGTACTAAATTAGTCGGTTTTGCCCTCCATGTGTATTCTGCATTTGTGATGTTAGGAAAGAGTAGACTTCTGGTTGCTTTTTTTATTTGCTTCATTTATGGAAAATAACACTGCCTTCAATGAATAGCAGTCCTATTTTGAGAAGTGGTTAAGGTTATGCTAGTGGTGCTCAATATATTGCACATCCTCAGTGTAGTACCACCTGGTGCAATATTAATATTGCAACGGACAGCTAGGGTTGCAACATTTATTGGATGTTTTATTTCAGGTGTCAGGGGTTTTCACTTTGCAGGCCAATAACATAGTCCCACAGATGAATGGAGTCTTATTATGGCAGAAGCACAAACCTGAGTTCAAGATGCTACAGCTCATAATGGTGGACAGCTGAGACAGAGAGAAGGAAAATGCACACTTATTGCATCTAATATAATCATTGATTTAGAAACGTCACGTTGCCCCAATGTATATATAACTAGTGAAACAGTAAGCTGTTAAAAAAATGCTTCAGCTCCTTTCATTTTCTAGGGATTTTTAGGTAAAAATGTTAGCAAGTGAATAGGTGACATAATGTGTTAAAAGTTAGCTTTTTCTAAAATCCTCAGCGTTAGTTTATGCTGCAACGTGTAAACCTGAAAACATGTCTCCGTCACAGGTGGAGCGAGACGACTGCAGCCCCCACAATCTGACTCTGGGTTACTACGTGACCAGCGGGAAAACTGTCTACGTTTCCTCCATGGTTGTCGAAGCTCTGAACGTTTACGGCTTTGACAAACTGCTGTCTGACATTAGGCAGCACACCCCGCTGGTCAAGGCGGTTCTGGTTCCCGTGGCGACCTGGATCAGCTCTCCCCACATTCACCTGCAGCTTAAGACAGGTGAGAATAACTAAGGCGAACCTTGAAGTGCGGGACCCTAAAATCCAGCAAAACCAGCTTCTCGTTCCAGAAACTTGATTGTAAGAAGACAAAAAGCTGCAAGAGTGGAGGATTAAATTGATTCCAGGAAGAACAGAACCGAGACAAAATTAGAAAGATTCTGATTAGCTCTCCTTTACTCCTCTTTGATACCTTAAACCCCTTACAGACCCCCATGATTGCAGAACAAATTGGTCCAATCACTTAGTCAGCTCTTAAGCCTCAAAACACATTTCAGCACACACATGCACACACACTCCCCCCGCCCCCCGCCCCCCACACACACAGTTTTGTGTGAGCAAGGTCAGACAATCAGCACAGTTAAGAGACTGTATATCAGAATATAGATTTTGAGAATAGTATGGTATTTCTCAACATGAATCCATAATTCTAAATCATTGTTGCTTCAGATTTGATCGAATTAATAAGAAAGAAGAATTTTACTTTTAATCTGAGTTAAACTTGTTACATTTTCATTTATTTTTGTCTTTGTAGCTTGTAATCCACGGGCTGTGTGTTGTGGTAATCAGCGTTAATTGGTGCATATGGGTGCCTCCCTCACTGTAGAAACTCAGAAAATCTGATCTCCGACATAAAGAAATTTTCCTTTGAGATGTTCAGATGCATTTTTATGGAGAGTAAATTACACAGACATGGACTGGTTACCTCCTGCCTGACTGTTACGGACAACTTTATGTTGGTCTATGACATAAAATATGCCGATGTTCATGGTTGTGATCAAATGTGGACTAAAGTATGAAGACTTTTTTAAAACTGTTTGGAGTAGAAAGTGTTAAATAGTTGCGCAGGAAAATCGATTGTGGCCTACCCAAATACAAGCAGTGCGCTAGAGGCAGTAGGATGATGTAAATAATGACATTTGAGAGAAAGCATGAATCCAAAGTTAAAATGGAGGAGAAAAAATAACATTAGACAGAAACGCATATGCATCTTCAGCAACAAAAAACCCCAACAAAAAAACAAACACTACCTGAGATTAGGCCTAAAAATAAAAGCACTGTGGACCCAATCCATCATACTGTATCTGAAATCTGTATGTTTGACTCTGTTGTTAGTATTAATGAAAGCAGTTCTCTGGAGGGACGTGTGTGCGACCGATAAACCTGAGTAGCAATGGAAACGAAGAGGATTATCGCCTCCATCTAAACCGAAACCAGAGAAAACGAGCGGCTCTCCATCAGAAGCGGGGAGGTGCAGCTCCGGGTAAACAATATTGAGTCCATCAGCAGATTATGAACGTTACCCGTTGCCCTCTATTTTCTTGCTCCATTCCATCTTTATTATCCTTTGTTGTGAGAATTAACTCGAAACCGGGCTGCGGTGCCAAGGGGGGAGCCGCGTTCTGACCGAAATTCAAACGGTGTGTTGCTGATGGGTGCAGTCTTCCTTCAAAGTCCCAACATCCTTCACTGGTCTCGGTCTGAATCGCTCTGCAGGCACAAACCCTGCTGACCCAGTTGGTAATCTCATGCAAATTGTACTGCGGCGGGTAAATTGGCAAACGTATCTACGGTTAATGAGCTGAACAACTGAGAGATTGATTCTTGCTTGTGCTTCAATTCCCTGCTTCATATGCAGCAGCATGATAATATGCTGGGAGGTTTTGTTGCGGTATGCATCACACTTCCTGCAATAAAATATGCCACTGGTCGGGACAAGACTTTGTCACCGTTGTTACAAAAAAAGACTCAAGACTCAACTCAAGAACTACCTCACAATAATAGTGATGTAGTTGTGATATGTTATTTTCTAACAGCACTTTGCGAGCTTAAATATTTTGTCAACTTCCAAAACTGACCAACTGGACAAATCCATTATTTGCATTTAAATTGTTCATAAATATCCCTTAAAATACATTTAAAAAAATAAACTACCTAGTTCTTCATACAAAGAAAGGGTTCTTAGATATTCGGATTACGCCCACATTTGATGTGGTGTTGACAACTGCTAATCTGTGCAGCTCTATTTAAATGTCAGTCACAAACACAGAGATGTGGCGTCAAGATTAAGACGCGCTTCCTTCATACATGTTGTAGAAGAAAACCACCCCTAATCCAAAGCGTCCTGTTGTTCTCTTACTACTCAGATGGTGTATAAATAATCCCTGCTTTGCTCTTCCTTACCTGTCTTGCAGTGTTAAGATTTGTTGGACCTGCAGACAACATCTACTCGTGCAGCTTCGTCCAGATGCTGGAGCAGCGGCTTGAGAATGCCTTTGAAGAGGCTCAGGATAAAGTGTTGGAGACCTACAACAGACTCACAGTGGAGGTACGGGTCAAGTGCACCGAGACTATTTATAAGGCAGACAGCCAAATGTGTCCTGTTTGCATGCAGCATACTAATCAGACTAACATTTATAATACAGCTCCAGGTGGATTTCCAGCCAGCTCAGTCGCTCGCATACTTATTCTTGTTTTTGCTTCAGCGGCGCTGGCCACAAGCTTTTGTTTTTTACCGTCTCCAGATGGCTTCTTGAAGCAAAAGTTACCAAAAATAAGACAGCTATAGTAACACTCTGCACTTGACTGAAGGAGGGGGGGAGGTAACTTCTGAGAAATGTTTATATTTTTGGAAACAGCAAACTGTAATAAATCTAGTTTTCATACATAAATCATACGTATTTCTTTGCCAAAGTCTTCATCTGTTTTCAGAATATACACTGCACATGCAAACACCATCAAAACCATAAAGTAGGTCTCAACAAGCAAACGGAGATATAGGCTCCATTCATTATTTATCCCCTGAAATATTAACGCTCGCAGAGAAATGTGATGGGAATTCTCTGTATCTTGCATCGTCGTCCACTTCGCCGTTGTGATTCTGTTACACGAATGTCAGAGAAACCACACAGGTCTTATTATGGAGAGAATAAAACCTTGTTCATTGAAGGCCTGCTGTGGATTCTTTATGCGCGTCTTCGACATTTGGCATGATAGCTCTAGATATTTTTCTATGAAGGTTTAAATTATAAATGTGGCCTTGTATTTTGTCTTTGCTGGAAAAAAAAAATCTGAAATCTTTCTGAGCGTTCTTATGTGCAGCAGAGAGAGGCATATTTAATTCAAGCTGGTGTGTTTGTCCGCAGATCCAGAGTGTGTCTCAGGAGTCTGGCTCACCCTCGGTTACGCTGGTGTATGTGGTGAAAAACCAGGATGCAGTTCTGAATGGGACAATATCCAGTGGGCTCCTCAACCAGCTGACTGCAGAGCTGGTGGGATACTTCCTGTTCTATCCTCCGCTGGTGATAGCTGAGCGTAAGTACAACTTCATTTTAAAAAAAATAATTGGGTAACTTAACATAAAAAAAGGTAGGAAAATACATTTTGTAAAAATGTTTTTCTTTTTTTTTTCTTAGGTGATCAATTGTAATTTTCTCCAAATACAAAGTTGTTATTTGAAAAATACATCAGTAATATTGTTTTTTAGGGGTTATCTGGTGTCACAATATTTTTTTATCTGCAAGAGTCGTCTACAGTAGATGGAGGGATCGAGTAGGTTGTCTGTCGGCCATATTGGATTTAACAATAATAATTTATTGCATTTCGCAGCTGATGGTCAGTAGTTGATGGTGTATTTTATGATGCATTAGTGTCCACTTCACTGGTCTGTGTGCATTTATAACATAAAAATCCACAAGAAGCACAAGAAAATTACTTTTAGATACCTGTTCTCTGTAGTGACCACTATGCATGATAGGGTTAATTTGGCTGTATATTTGCTTCACCGCATGAAACCGAATGAAACAACTGAAAACGAGTCACTGAAAGCCAGAGAAGCACCGGATTTTGTTGACGAATCTTGATATTTAGTTTTTGTGCAGCTCTGTCCTGCTGACACCTACTTTGGCTATGATTGTTTTCTGCAGTGAGCAGTCAGTAGTTGTTTATGAGCAAAGGGGACTATACGGAAAACGTATTTGTTCCAAAACAGAGTTTTATTATTTTTAAAAACAAAACAACAAAAAAAACAAGTTTACATATTAAATTGTATTTGACATTTTATAGCAGCAATAAATGCAGATATAGATTTTTAAACTGAGATTTACCCCAGACTACACTAATTTCTATATGCTTCCATTACAGGAAGAGATTAAAACCTTGAAAAGGGTAAAAAAGAGATAAACTTTACAGTATTATGACATAAAAGTTTTCCCCTCTCTCACTGTTTTCGAGGGTCAGTTGAGCTGAAAACAAGCCAGTTCAGGCATGTCTTGTTTAAATAGCCACAGTTTCTTCGAAGAGTTTCTTAAGTCTAGATAAAAATCTCAGAGTAACAATTCTAAAGTTTCTGGACAAAATGTAATAAATTAAATTAAGGATGCATCTTTTCTCAAGGGAAAGAATTGCTCCTCAATTTCTTAATCATAAACTCAAGTCAAATTATTTTTATAAGCATTAGATAATAAATGTTTGATAAAAAGAGAGTGTCCTTGTTTTCTGTTTTTAAATTTCTTTGAGTAACCTGCAGCCAAGCATCTGCAGGTCAAGCTCACCACCAAATTTCATTTAAAAATATTGAGTGTGCATCTGCTTGGCTGCTGAAGCCATTATTGCTTAAAATTATTTATCCAAGGTTCCATCTATCGTGTCCATTCATCTATTTAATTAAAATGTTTCTGAATCAAATTGATTTTGAATTAAATCTAGTCATTCATGTCTTTTACAGCCTGAAAGAACAGACTATGTTTTTGTTGAGTTTCTTTAGAGCCTGCTTCCTGTTGACAGACTGGTTTTGTTTAACTGATTTCTTCAATAACTATATATTCATATGATCAGATTTTACTACAGTTATATCTGGATGTAAACATAGCCAATGTTGTCTAATCTACTTTATTCTTCTTGTCATTACAATTCTGTAATAATGCATCCTGCTAGAAAAGCAGATAGTCTCTTTGTATTAATTCACATACGTTTGTTTCTCAATGCAAAAGTTAAATCTTCTATGTACAGCTGTAGAATCATTGCATAAACATCACCAAAATTGTTTAGACTTAACATCATATTGACCTGGCATTTTTGCATATTCTGGTAAACAAACTATTCATTCAAGAAATAACATTCAAGGTTATTTTGATTGTCATTGCATATTCGCATAATAAAAATATTACTATGTCCTCTCTTTATATTTTTATTACTGAAAAGAGAGTAAATGCTCAAGTACTTGCCAGATTTCAGTATTTTTTTTTTTTTTTTTTTTACAATATGTGTTAAGGGAAAATCATAAATAAATTGAACTCAATAGCCAGTACACATCTAAGAAAATCTACAATGTAACTTTCCTTGACTTGACTCAGTTGTACCCTCAGGCTGGAGAGTATGAAAACGTTTAAACACTGAGCCTACTGTCATACTTCATGGTGTTTTTTCCTTAATTTCAGCAGCACTAAGAATAAAGAGTGCAGTGAGCGTAGCTTGGAATCTATACAGGAGCTTTTACCCGTGGAGTTTTATTTCAGTTTTGAAAGCTTAGGAGAACGAGGACGGCTAGGAGACCAGGACATCATTATTGAAACAAGAAGAATGTTCAGCAGAAAGCTGAGCCAATAAATCCGCTTGGTTATGGATGTTAAAAATAAAATAAAAATACAGTTGTTTGCTTATCTCCCAGAGAAACTAAACAAGAAATAATTCAGTTTCCATCCTAATATATTAATAGTTTATATAACCGTTACTTGCTGCTGCTAGAACTTCTAGCTAAGAACGACTTTGAAATAATAGTTGTTTGGTCCCCTCATGACTATTGAGTACTCAACTGAAAGGCAATGCAAAAATCATGAATTATCATGTTTAATCTGCTCCCCAAGCGCAACGGTTACTTGAAATAAGGCATCTAAAATCTACTCCATCATAGTATAAAACAAATCTGACTCAAATGTATTAGCAGTCAGTGGCTTTAAATAAAACCTAAGCACTATCCCTTGCTAATCCATGATTTCAGTCAGTTCTGAAGCTCTTGTGGTATTCAAGCGTAAGTTGACGAGTAGCAACACATTTTTTCAACAGGGCCGGATCTGTTCAGCAGCATCAGGCACCACAAGCGGCCAAACACATGGGACCAAGAGAGACTGCAGGATCAAAGTTAAAACGCTGTTTGATGTGTCAAATGAGTGTGCGATCTTCAACTCATTATAGATTTACTCCACTAAGGGGCAAAGGAAAAGATTGGTGCTTTTTTGAGGTTTGGAAAGCACTGAGGGTTATGATATGCTTATTATCAGGACAAGATCATAATTTTAGTTCTCAAAGAACGAACGGAGGATGAGAGGAGCGATGGAAATGTAGTAATTTAGTCATTTTGTAATTTTTGTTTTTGCAAAATCGATGAGTGCTTCTTTTGTTTTTAATGCAAAAACTTTATAAGTTAGTCCTGCCCTTTTAATAAATGTTGTGTGTATTTTATTTGATTCCAGCTACCCAAAGTGAATGGCCCCCCACACTCCAGAGTTGAATCAAATGATCTTTGTTTATATTCCATCGCTCCTTCTGATGCCATCTGTGAGATATTTTTCAAAAGGGCAAACAGCTGCAGAGCTCCTATCATCCCAAGCCTGCCTTGGGCAATCTGTTGTCCGTGTTCCCCAGATGAGCTAATTTTAGCAGAGTGAGATTAGATTAGTATCTGTTGGTGTGTGCTTTCAACACCCAAAGGGCTCAAACATCACACTTTGCTTGGTCACATCCAAATCCACTTAGCATCACCACAGAAAGCCTTCCTGTTCTCCAAAAAGTCACTGAATGTTTTGAGTGGTGAAACACAAAACAGGCAATGCATGGTAGCCTATTTGATGACTAACGAAAAAAATGGCAGTGAATGATCACAGCAGTGATAGCAGCTAATATCCCAGGTGTGTTTTGGATGTTTGCTACTTTTAGAGCATATAAAGGTAATCATTTATGTGAAGGATGAGTCGGTTTGCATGCTGGGAGTATTTCTTCACACCACAAAGCTACTTTCTTCATTTTGTACCTGATTCATTGTCCCAGAATGAACTCTGGAAGTCATTCAAGTGCAGTTTCTCATTTGCCTGTACATCCATCCATCCATTCATTTTCTTTTGCACCCTTGTCCCTTGGGGGGGTCGGGAGGGTTGCTGGTGCCTATCTCCAGCTGATGTTCCGGGCGAGAGGCGGGGTTCGCCCTGGACAGGTCGCCAGTCTGTCACAGGGCAACACAGAGACACACAGGACAAACAACCATGCACACCTAGGGACAATTTGGAGAGACCAATTAACCTAACAGTCATGTTTT